>JANRGW010035544.1:0-38210 GCA_024733675.1 Psilopsiagon aymara
AAGGAGCACCTTTATTTGGGGCAGATTTGGACATTCCCAAAGCTGTCCTTTTGGGGGGGGGGGGTCGTTTTGGGGAGCCCCTGCTGTGGGATGCAAGGGATTGCTGAGGGGATGCTGGGGGGATAGAAGGGATGCAGGGGGATGCTCACAGCCCCCGCCCTGTGCCTTCCTCTGGCCGCAGGAGTTAACCAGCAGCAGTGCCAGCTCTGCAGACTGTTTGGAATAGTTTAAATGCTTTGACACTCTGGATGTACTAGATGGCAGGGGAGGCAGTTTACAGCGTAATTCATATGCAAAACTGCACTATAAATTTAAAACCTGTCTCAGTTGCCGTGGCACCACTAAGCATTTCATCAGCATACAGTACAGTATTTCTGCCATCTTTGTTTGCATTGCAGTGACTCATCAAAAGTCTGTCTTGTACCAACACTGAGAGCATTCCTCTGGCACTGATATTTCTCTGTTTTTAAAGCTTCGGTTTGAAACTGGCATTTACTTCAGGTCCCTAATCAAAGGGCTCTATTCATTGCAGAGAGCAGCCTGAATGTTAATCTGCATCCGGCCTATTCATTTAGATGCTGTGCGCTGCCGGGGAGATTTGACTTGGTAAAAGCTTGAGCTACAGCAGATACAAACCCAGGGTTTGATACCAGAGTTGGTGGGGTTCAGCGCCTGCCCTGCGCCGCAGCGTGCGGTGGGTGACCCGGAGGGACGCGGAGCCCCTCGGCGCACGGACGGGCGCTGCGGAAGGTACGTTCGAGGGCACCGGGAACTTCCTCGCTCGCTCGGGAGGGGTTTTTTGACCATGCAGATACAATTAAATTGGCTCCGAGTCCGTTCCCTTTTCTTCCTGTTACCCCGTGGCCTTACAGATAGGACTTGTTATTTTTTTCCTCCCAGCAATGGGAACAGAGCGGCTCTTTGTGGGTTATTATTTTCTTCTCATGGATTTTTTTTTCCTGGGTAATCTTTCTCAGATAAAGTTCTTTTTTCTTTTTCATTATATTCTCCTCATGAGCTTTCAGGACTACTTAACCATAGTTTTTCTTCAGTAGTACTGAAGGCAAACGGGGTTTTAAATCTCCTGGACTCTTATGGAGCTTGGGGAGGGGGGGACGGGGAGGTTTGGGCTCCGGCTCATGTCAGTGAATCCGCAGTGATTTGCTTTGCTGGAGTTCCAGTGCACGGGCTGCCCTGGAGCTCCCTGCACGGGGTTTGTGCACGAAGGCAAAGCTTCACTTGGGCAGTGAAAGGAGGAAATATCCCCATGGCCAAAAGGTACCACCAGCCCCAGGAGCGGCCGCGGTGGGATGCGAAGCTGGAGCCGTCACCTCGAGTTTCGTGGGAGGCTGCTGGAAGGGTCCTCAATGCCAGGGCGATGGGCTGGGGGCCAGGGGCTGAGGCTGCAGGAGGGGCTCCCCCAGCCCCACTTTGGATTTAGGGGAGGAAAATAAGAAGACAGCTCGTCTGGCCGCGGCGCTTTGGTTTGGTTTATTGGGGCTCAAATATCTGCCTTAATTTGGAGATAAGCCTCGTTTTGTTGGCGGATCAATCTGTTGAGAAGAGGTTTAACTGTTGAAATGCTCCCTCTTTCTGGTGCAAATGGCAAGATTGCTTTTCCAAGTGCTTTTCCCCGGGAGCTGTCGCTGGGGCAGAATCCTGCATTTATTTCAGGCAGAATGGCACATTGTTTTATAAATATCTTTTCTGTAGTTTCAACATAGCTGCTGGTTGTTGTGTTCCTTATATAATGCTGCCCGAGGTCTGTCTTCACTGTCTTGGGTTTGCTTTACTGCTCACTCCCTCGCCCTTTGCCGTTCAGATTTTCCTGCATAAAGTAAACCCCCCCCCAGGGGAATAAATCAGTGGTGCTTATTTAAACAGACCACAACTCAAAGAAAAATACCGCTGCTTTTGGGGATCTCCTTTGCCATCCACCAATGGCATTTCCAACGCTGTTTGAAAACATTGATAAGTAATTTCTATAAGCGGTTGCTTTTCCGCCCCGGCTCTCAGAGCTTTGCATTGAGCCTTTGATGTCGGGTGAGGTGGCTTCCTCTGCTCCTGCCTGCTTTGGCGAACTGTCTAAAAACGCTCTGCCTCTTTCCCTGCCTTCTCCCTTTTTTCAGATGTGCCCTACTTTGGATATTCCTGCATTGAATGTCTGAGGAGCTCCAGCCGATCCTGAGCCATGTCGCAGATGTTGCACATAGAGATTCCCAACTTTGGGAACACCGTTCTGGGCTGCCTGAACGAGCAGCGGCTGCTGGGGCTGTACTGCGATGTCTCCATCGTGGTGAAGGGCCAAGCCTTCAAGGCTCACCGGGCGGTCCTGGCCGCCAGCAGCCTCTACTTCCGAGACTTGTTCAGTGGGAACAGCAAAAACGCCTTTGAGCTGCCGGGTACTGTCCCCCCCGCTTGCTTCCAGCAGATCCTCTCCTTCTGCTACACCGGGAAGCTGACCATGGCGGCGAGCGAGCAGCTGGTGGTGATGTACACAGCGGGCTTCCTGCAGATCCAGCACATCGTGGAGAAAGGGACGGACTTGATGTTCAAGGTCAGCTCTCCCCACTGTGACTCTCAGACCACCATGATCGAAGACCCCAGCTCGGAGCCACAGAGCCCCTGCAACCAGCTGCAGTCGGCCTCGGCGCCCTACGTCATGTCCCCTTCCATGCCCATCCCGCTCCTCACGCGTGTCAAGCACGAGAACCTTGAGCTGCAGGCAGCTGCCCTGCCCGGCCTGCCCGGCAAGCGGCCTCTCGAGCCCGGCACCCGCGATGGGGCTGCGGGTGGCACCAACACGGGTCCCCTGAAGCTCTCCCGTGTCTCCTACTATGGGATGCCCAACCTGGCCACCCTCATCCCCAACGTCCAGCAGGTCCAGTACTCGCAGGGGGAGCGGACAAGCCCTGGCGCCAGCAGCATTCCCACCACTGACAGCCCCACCTCCTACCACAACGAGGAGGATGAGGAGGACGACGAGGCGTACGACACCATGGTGGAGGAGCAGTACGGGCAGATGTACATCAAGTCCTCAGGAGGCTACTCTGGTAACGGCCAGTCTCTCTTCTTGGGTTTTCTGCTCTCCTTCATTGGTTGCTTGGTTCTTCTCCAGCCGGTGGGGGTAGTTTTGGGCTTGTTCATCAGGCTTTTGTCTCTGGGGCTTTGTTTATGTAGCACTGTGCAGAAAGTGATGCACGTGGTGGGCTCAGTGCTGGTGCCCAGGTATGGCATGGGCAGGTTCTCCCATGCCATCACTCGTGGGCTATGTCCCAGGCTCTTTGTATCATCTGCCACAGTGGGTTTAGCCCTTTTTGGCTGAGGCTGCTAACAAGGTGTCTGGTGGCCACACGAGCCATGCAGTGGTGACACCCATGCCGTGGTGATTGACTGGGTCACCGGCTATGGTCATCCATGGGATGGGAAGTGTCAGGCCTTGCCCAGCAGGGGTTAGGAGGTCAGTCTGGGGTTAGGAGTTAGGCTTCAGCAAGGTGAATGTTCTCTGCACTGGCTTTTTAGAGTAGACTTTTTTGAAGGTGATGAGCACAGGACGTTTGGAGGGAGGAAACGGCAAATGAATCATTCCCATGCATGTGGTTAATTAGGAATTCCTGCAGAAGGAACAAATGAAGGATTTTTATCCCCACTCTTTGAAGTGACCCCCCCTTTCCTTTGCCAGCCTTGATCTGCACATCGCTGTCAAAAAGGGAAAAGCAGCTGCGGGGGGCTGTTGATATTATTTTAGCTCCCCATTAGAAACACCATGCCTAGGACTGAGCAAAACCCCTCTCTTGCCCTTCCAGAAGCTGTGGTTAAGAGCTGGTAGTGCGAGTCCCTGGGCATGCCTTAGAGGAGGTGGCTCCACTTTGCAGATGCTCAGCCAGAAGCTACCAGCTCAGCCCCAGGGTGGCACAGGGGCAAGAGGCCCCTTCTCTTCGGCTTCCCATGTAGGAGAGGGCTTCCTTGGGCATCTGGCAAGGCTCAGACCCTGCTGAGGAGCAGGGGAAGGTTGGGGTCTGGAGCTGGAGGCTCAGGGCCACAGATGCCGAGTCAGGTCACTGGCGTGCCTGCATCCTGCGCTGAGGCAGCTCACAGCATCCCATGTGGAGACTCAGCCTCAGCACAGTGGCCTCCCCGTCGGAGCTGCAGGTGTTTGTGGCAGCAGCTTTGATCCGAGGGTGATTCCCAGGGAGGGACATCTTTCTGCTGGCGCTGGCCACATGGAGCATCCTCTCGCCTGGAGCCGCTTTCCCCGCTGCGGTTCTGCGCTGGAAGTGCTGGGCTAATCCTGCTGTGATTTTGCTCATGTGTTGGAGAGCTGCTGGACTGTGCTTCCTTAAAGCTGCTTGAATTCGTTCCTAAGCAAGGGAGGCCATTTGACAAGTATGACCTTTCCTGTTACCTCAAGCCAGGCTTTCCCTGCTACTGAAAACAGGCTCATTCCCCTCACTGTCCCATCCCGTCCCAAAGAGCAGGAGCCCAGCATCCCCTTGGCATGTCACCTGCCGGGGATCAAGCAGATAGCCAGTCTTTTCCAAGCATCTTTACCAAGCCACGTGCAAAAGGAGGGGAGCAGTGGTAGCAAAGTTACTATTTTAATATTAGAAATATCTGCTGACGCAAACGGGTGAGCCAGTTGTAGAAAAAGAGCCTCCGAAGCCCGTGTGCTCTCTCTGCCGTGCTTCAAGTCCCAGTGCATGGCACCAGGTAGGTGAGAAGGAGTGAGACCAGGGTTGGAGACAAGGTTGTCTCCCACCCGACAGGAGCAGGGCCCATGCCCTGGTTGCTGTCAGAGTCAGACCAAACAGAAATCAGGTTGGTTTCCCACACGCTGCTTTTGTTTCTGTTTTGCTGTGCGCTTCCCCTGTGCTGTAGAGCACGCACTGAGTAATGTGGCTTTGCCTTCAGCGCCGGGGCGATGGGATTATACCCTTGGACACATTTTTTCCCTTCCCTGTCATGGGGCCAGTTCATGCAGTAACAGAGCAAACTAAATTCCAAAGGCGAGGGCAGGACTGGGACAGCGCAGCAGCGCTGTTACTGTACCTAATGCTTGTGGTGCGGGAATCATCCCAGTTGGAAGAGTGAAAATAGGAGCCGCTTTCTTGAGTGTTGCCGGAGATGCCAGCACCAGGCACCAAATTTTCCCTGCTTGGTTTCTGTAGGGAGAAGACCTGACCCAGATCAGGATGCCGAGGCAGGGGTCACACAGGGAGGAGGCAGGCTGGGAGTGTGGCGCTGCCCGGCCGCACTGTTAAGCTGTGATATACCACATCTGTGCTAAAATACCTCTTCCACCCCAGGATGTTTCAAGGGAGTTTCCTGTTTTAAATAAGCCAGCTATAGTAGCAGGCTTCCTGGAAAAGAGGGCACACAAAAAAGAGATTAAAAACAATAAAACCTAAGCTATTCCATTATGGTTTGGACTTGTAGAGCTAACTGTGTTTTAATTACTTGGGATAAACTGTACCCTCAAAAGGTGCAGAATAATAAAACCGTAAGATGGAAGAGAGAAGCCAGCTAATCCTGCTCCTGGCATGTAGATCCCGACAGCCTTACAAAGGCCTGGGGGAGGGGGGAGCCCTTTAAAATAGTGATTGCCAAGGTTTCCAAGAGCCCCGTTTGTAAAAACAAAAACAAAGCCAAAGAAGAGCAGAGCAGATGAAGCCCTGGATTTCAGGGGCTTTTTGTTGGGTTTTTTCCTCCTTTTTCTCCAGTTCTTCATTCCCCAGCCGAAGCGCTGACTGAGCTCATGCTGGTGAGTGTGTGGTTGGGATGCTGGTGCCTGATGCTCTTCACTTGCCTTGTTCACCCCTTCTTATAGTCAAAGCCATGCTGAATCTTCAAAGCCAGAATCAGAGAGACAAGAAGCACATCATCACCTTTAGCCATGGGTTTGGTGGTAGAAAAGGGAGAGAGGAGGAGATCATGTTAAGCAATGTGCCTCCTGCAGCGGTGGCACTGGTGTGATGGATCAGGACGAGAGTTGGACCTGTGAGAAGAGCAGCAGAGCAGCAGACGAGAGAATAAGCCCACAGGCCGATAGCAGTGTTAGGTTTAGGTGTTGGTAGACAGGGTGGCAGCTTGTAGGGGGGTGTAGGAGAAGGTACCTCAGCTCCCACTGGCTTCTGGCCATGTTTGGTGGCCTCAGTGTCACCACTGCCATGCCTGTGCCTGCCTGCTGCTGTGGCAAGCTGGGAGCATTGCGGTAAAATGGCTCCTTATTCTCTAACTAGGTCTGGTTGTGGAGAACATGTGGGCCTTGAGGACACGGGTGAGACTGAATGAGGTTTCTAGCATCTGATTTGAGGAATGCACAACTCCAGAAAATATTAAACAAAGGCAAAGTATTTTTATCCTGGTTAATTACAGCGTTGTGGGCCTGATCTGAAGTGGGTTTCAGCAGGACTTGCAGATGCTCGGCGTTTCTCTGCACTGAACCTCGTTCTTGTCAGTCAGCTCTGCTCAGCAGATGCAGTTCATTCAGTTTTGACAGGCACAAGCGAAGTTGCACAAGGGTCCATCCTCCTTCCCTGCTCCTCCTGCACTGGTTTGCAGGGGAAAGGAAAAATCTTCATGCAGCAAATGGCTGGAATGAAAAGGCTGGACTTGAAAGTTATGAAATCCCGAACTGACAAGAGCATGCTTCATTAAAAATTCATCTAAAATAGCCATTATAGAATAGTTGTGGTAATTAGCTGAGAGAATAGTTTTCTCTCCTGGCCTCTTGATTCCTGACAGTAAGGAAAGAGGGCAAGAAACAACCCAGAATCCATAATGAGCAGCTCCGGCACAGCCTGTGCAGCATCCCGGCCCAAGCCTGGGAATGACACGCTGCAGCGCTGTAAATCACAGCTCGTGACGCCGGATAATTACAGCTGGAATAATGTAGCTGATTCTAACTGCAGGAGCAGTGACCTGCTTGGGTTGGAAAGCACCTTAAATCTCAGCCAACCTCATGGGCAGGGACACCTGCCACCAGAGCAGCTTGCTCCAAGCCCTGTGTCCAACCTGGCCTTGAGCACTGCCAGGGATAGGGCAGCCACAGCTTCCCTGGGCACCCTGTGCCAGCGCCTCAGCAGCCTCATGGGGAAGAGCTTCTCTCCAGATTTCTTCACATATCATCGCTTTTAGGTACTGGAAGGCTGCTATAAGATTTTCCTTTGGCTTTTTGTCGCTTTTTCACACAGCCCTGCTGCTGAAGGCACCGCTGTGTGCTGATGGGGGCCCACCAGCACCAGCATCGCCCATCCCAGCACAGGGACCAGTGATGCTGAGCAGCCGGAGGCAGCCGAGCCCCACACCAGGGACATGCAGCCTCTGGCCTTTTTTGGCATTAAACCTCCAGTCCCAGTTTCCTCACCGTAAAACACAGATGTTTAATTTTAGGCTGGCAGATGTTTCACTCCTGGCTGAGATTTGAAGTGAAGGCAAGATAGGGGTATTTATAAAGCAGTAATATTTTTCCTATACTAATTCCAGATTACCTCCCTGTATAAATAGGTCACAAATCAAATCGCTCCATTCGAGCCCGTTGTTATAAATGTACTAATTGTAAAACGTAAACTATCCCAGTTGGGACTATATCATCTCCCTGTCCTGCAGTGCGTGCGTGTGTCCTCTGTGGTACAGGTTTACATACGCAGGCTGATGCTGGCGATGCCGGCGCCGTAGCAGGGATGCTATTTTTGGGCTAGTCCCACTGCCAGTGGAAAATAGGCTAATGGGATAAAAATGTTTGTAAAGTGTAGCTATGTGAAAAGAAACTTCTTGCCATGTAGAGAGCAGGGAGAATTATCCCTGTGATTGCATATGTGGTGGTTGGCAGTGGAGCAGGTGATAGCTTTGGAACCGTTCTGTTGGACAAGGGCTCATGATTTGTGGTTTCATGTTGGGGCTCTGTAAACTTTAACTTTTGGGTGGGGGTCCACGCCTCTGATCTTTCTGTATCTCAAAATCCCATTCCTAAAGCAGAAGTAGCTGTTTCCTACCCATGGGAGCATGTTGTAGTTTAGCTGCAGTAAGTGGTCCAGAGGAGAACCTGGACTGGTGGGGCTTGGGGATTCAGGAATAATTTTGAAGCCCTGGTGTTTGGGCTGTAAGGGACCAAGGAAATAAGTGAGTACCAGCCCCAAGTGAGTGGCCAGCAGTTCCCAGCACTGCCACACCCCAGGTACTCACCCAAGCAGCTTGTTGCCCATTACTGAGGGGGGTCACCAGGAGCTGTGTGGGCTCAGCATCTCTGATGCAACTGCCCTGGCATCACCAAAACCATTGTGGGCTCAGCAAGGTGTAATGGACCTCTGAGCTGGACAGTATATTTGAGGAACAAGGAAGGCGTGTTCCCCTAGCATCACGCAAAGCTTGGAGCCATGAAGCACCCGTGACTCCAGCTTTCCTCCGAGCTGCTGCTTCAGCCACAAAACCCAGGATGTTTCCCATTCTGGACCAGTTGTCGGCAGCTGCAGCATCCATGTAAGTCTGAGATAAATGAAATATAGCAGTGTTTGGCTGGCAGCTCTCATTGCTTCCTCTGTAATGATTTCCGGCCCCTCTCCGCTAGCTGGTAGGCTCCTTTCTTGGTCAAGAACAAAACTGTGTTAAACAATACCTCACATTGTTTGTCCTTTCATTCAAAGGGAAGGAGCCGCTGCCCTCTGAAGATACAAATTAATTAGAAGCAAATACTATCCTGTTCTTTCGAGCATAAAGGCCAAACAGACCAGCTTTCTTTGAGAACATGGGACCAAAGTGTCTCTTGTATCCTGCTGCTTTACATAACCGATTGCTATCTGCTGAATTGAGGTGGCACTGAAAGGCCTGAATCTTTGGTTGGTTTTGTTTAGCATCAGTGAATTTGTGCTGATGTTTTAGTGGAAACAAAGTCCAAAAACAATGATCGGTGGCCATGTTTAAAGAGATTCATAGGCAGCGAGCCAGCAGGACAGCTGTAACCAAAACAGACTCGTGCATTGAGTTGCGCTTGGTCATTTTAGCCCAAATTTTAGTGTATGAAGTATTTGATTTCACAGGAAGAAATGTAAACTTCTCAATGGCTCTATGTGTAGGAAGTGGAATGCCGTCAAAGCGAAGAATTCCTTCAAGGCGAGGTTGTTACCAACCAGGACAGCAGCGCTGTCTTCCTGAAAAGCTGCTTTTCTTTCAGGTGTGACACCACATCCTTCAGAGTTCCTGCAGGATGGTAGCGTGAGCACAGTGCCTGTGATGGTCTTTCCCTTGCCTGCCTCATTCTGGCTGCCTTAGGATCTCTTTAGCCCCAGCATTGGTTTTGGTTGGATGTTTGCCTGTGGCGGTGGTAGAGCAGGTAGGTTTGTCCTTGTCTGCTGTAGCTGTTTGCAGCTGGGATGTTGTAGGTGTTTGATTTCTTCAGTGACAGCAGTTTGATGAAGGAGCAGGCAGGAGGAGGTGGCTGATGGCTGCTCAAGTCTGAGCTCTCCTCTGTTCCCATTACAGCAGTGTTGGGTCACAAGCCGCGAGGAGCCTTCTCCTGCTCTGACCTCTGTCTCATTTGGGATATTGATTGCAGCCACTTTCTCTGGAGACCCACAGCCTTTGTGTTGCTTAAAAATTAACTGGAGGCCTCTAAGAAACTTTCAGAGAATCCATCTCAGTCTGCACATCTTCCTCTCAGCAGCTGAACAGCCGCTGGGTTGTAGGTGGGGAGGAACGCCATAAAGCTATCGCCAAATTCTCTTTTAGCCCCCGGGAGCATCATTCACCTGTCTTCTGCTGCCACTGCCGAGGATCTTAGCACATCCCACTCTGGTTTTTGGCACTTACCAGCTCATACACGGTGTATATATAATTTTACCTCTTAATTCAGCCTGTGTGTAACCTGCTGAGGGCTCTGGGCAGGAGCTGATGGTGGTGTTCATTCCTCCTGCTTCCTCTCCCCTGGAGATCTGCATTTTGCTGTGGCTCTTGTGCTGTAGTGTGCTGCGGTGACTGTGCATTGCCAGAGGTTGTGAAGGGCAGCAGAGCAGGCCCGCCCTGAGTGTCAGTTCCTTTATATCCAGTGCACCTCTGCTTTTGATTGGTTTAAGCTAGAAAATACAAGTATTTCCTTGCATATACTCTGCTTATCACTCTTTGAAAGCATCAGAAATACAGGAGGTCTTTGAGATGCTTCCTCTGTACTCTCAGAAGGTGACTTCCATCTCTAAGGAGAGGGTGTCTGGATGCTTGGAAGTGCTATTAAACAGGGAAATGTGGCAGTTGGTGGAAAAGCTGTGTGCCAGTGGGACTGCACAGCAGCACTGCACAGCCCTTCGCATAGATAATCGGGCTGTGATGGCAGGAGAAGTTAGTTTCAAAACATCATGGGAGTTGTTCTGCTGCTGTTTGGTCCTTAATCACTGAAGGAAACGCTGCTCTGCCACGATGCAGCTCCACGACCAAGGGGCATCCTCCCGGTATTCCGAGTTTTTAGGGAAGGAGGGAGCGATGAGGGTGGTGATGCCTCCAGCCCCATGCCTGTGATAGGATGCCACGGCACAGCACGGCGGCGCGGGGCATGTCCTAGTTAGAACACTGCTCCCATTGTACCCGAGCCATCGTCCCTTGGTTACTGCAGCAACAAGTCTGCAAAACTTGTTATTTTATCTAGAGAGAGGGAAAGTGGCCCCCAGAACACCAAAATAATTGCAGGAAAGGGCACCTCTTGAGCAGGAGACATTTTGAGTTCAGAAACGCTGATTACTGGGGTTTTTCCTTCTCTCTGTGTTCACAGGTACTCAAGCACAGAGCTGAGTTTGATTTTATGTGTGGCACTTGTTCCATTATCACACTTTGGGTTCATAAAAGATGGATTGTTTTAGAGCTGGGCTGCAACTCAGAACTGTAACTGCTCCCCCCATGTCCCAGCGCAGGTGGAGTTTGTGTACACATCGGCCCAATTTGGTGTCAAAAATTGGAATTTTAGGCAAGCCTGTGGACTTGCACTGTAAATGTGCTTTAGCAAGGAATCCACTGTATGCCCACAAGGCCCAGACTTGCTCAGTGCTGGTAGAACAGTTCAGTACTTCCAGCGTTAATGATTGCTAATGCACAGTGGTGGGCTACAGGAGTTATGTGTTGGAGCAAGTCACAGCCGTGTCCTGGCAAACCTCAGGAGTTTGGTTTTGAAGCCACAGCTCTATAGCATTTCTTGGCTTGTTGGTTGGGGTGTCTCTTGTTACTGAGAGGAAACAGTCGCCTGCAACAGGCAGAAGAAGAGAAGGAGCTTCAGGGTGTGGGTTGGAGCTTGTAGGAGGCGGCTGGTTGGTGCCATCTTCAGGAGAGGCTATGGTGACCTTTCTCAGTGCAGAGGGTATCTGCAGAGCCTGGCTTTTAACTTCAGCAGGAAAAAAAAACATCAGGAGAAGTGGTTTTGGTACTGATGCAGGTATTTATCACACTTGGGCTATTTATTGCCTATTTTAGAAACCCCTGGTGAAGTAACCTACTGTTGTTCTGGGAGCGTTTGGGGAAGCCAGCTTCGTATGCTGCACTTGCAAAGCGATGCCAGCTGTGCAGAGTTGCCCATTTTCATAAATGATTAACTTAGGCAAAGTTAAAGCTTAATTAGATTCTAAGAATCCCTCTCGCAGAACCTGAACGCACAGTGAGACTGCTGTGGTAGGTGATGGGGGAGAGCAGGGGATCTTCCCATGCTTTCAGGCGGCATCTGCCCTGCAGCCAATAGCCCTGGTAACAGCATCTGGAGGGGAGGAATATTTCCAGGAGCTACATGAAAACTTCAAAACCTGACCTTCTGTTAATGCTGTGCCTGCATAATGAGCTGGTTTAATGGTTTTCCCCTTTAATTTTTAAGTTGCTCAAGAGAAGCCAGAGCAGATCCCGCTGGAGAACCGCTCCTGTGTCCTCATCCGACGGGATCTCGTTGCTCTCCCAGCCAGTCTTATCAGTCAAATCGGATACCGTTGCCACCCAAAACTCTACTCGGAGGGAGATCCTGGAGAAAAGCTTGAGCTTGTTGCAGGTAATGAAGGGGGAACTTTTATTTGGTTGACAATTCCTGGGAATCATTGATGTTTTCCTTCTTGAAATGGGATGTTCATCCCTCACCATTGCTGGAGTCAAGCATCCTGTGTGCCCTTCCTGTGTCTTTCTGGATTATTCATCACCAATCATCTTTTTGAAAGTTCTAAGTTTCCTTTAATTTGCTGATAGAAAAATGTGTCATTAACAGGATTTATTCAATTGAATTAATTTAGCATTTTAATTGAATTCTCCAGCTTGTGTTCTTCCTGATTGGTGCGGGCTGCATCGCAATTGTGGTTTCATTTAGATGCACAGATCTAAAAAAAACCTACTGAAAACCCCAGAACCCTCTCACATTATCAGATTTGCAAAGCCATGGAGATAAAGCCTGTGTTCAGTGAAGAGGCTTTGAAAAGCCTCTAGAAGATCTTATAAAATTGGGGTGTTATTAGGTGGTCAAACCCTGCAGTAGGCAGGAAGAGAAGGAATTGGGTCTGTCCCTTTCTTCCATCTTTATTTTCATTTTGGGGGGAGTTTATGATATTGGAAGAGCTCTCTGCTTCTCTATAAAGGATTTATGGCCAACCTGAGGTGGAAGACGGTGCTGTTTAGCTTTTAATGATACTGGTGGTGTAGAGCTGAATAAAAAGTGAAATCCAGTAGCTGTCCATGCCAGTCTGCAGCCCCAGTACCTCGAGTGCTGCGCAGGAGACGGATGTTGGACGGGGGTATCCAGGTCAAATTCCAGTTTCAATAACTGCATTCTGCTTTTATCAGTTCCCCCCAGTTTCTCTTTGCTGCGGGGCTCCTCTCAGCCTGTAGCCCATGCTGCTGGCACGTTTTTCCCCCTGGGTGTAGCTGCGTTTAGTTGAAGTGATCTTTGCACAACTGCCCGTAGCTGCTGCCACAGCGGGGGGGGGGTTAATTAATACCTGTAAAGCCCTGGGTATAAAAATGATACGTGGCAGTGCAGTCAATCCAAATCAGATGTCCTTTCCTTCTGGTCATTTATCTCATGGTGAGCAGCATGATTTCATGTTCAGTCTGGTGAAGGAATCCTCGTGTCAGGGGATGCCCAGGAAGTTTTCCATCTGATGGAGGACGGGGCTTGGGTGGAAGGCATCAGTAAAACACGGACACCACAGCACAGCATACAACCAGAAGTATTTATTTTGTATCTGGAGATTTCATTTTGTGCCCATTTACATTTTATGTGAGATTTCTTAAAACCATCAAGTGGTGCAGGTTATTTTCGCAGTGAGAGCTGCAAATTGGCTTGAGGCAGCTCTGCTTGATTTACATTTTCCAATCTGGGAGAAAAAGTAGATTAATATCACTAACTGATAGTGGCTGCATCAGTTGTGTTTTATTTATCAAAGTGAAGTTACCCTCTGATGGATTAGCTCTTTAAATACAGCTGCTGAAGGAAGCCTATTCCTGTCTCAAACTGGGTGAGAGCTGAGGTGGGGCCTTTTGCCTGCAGCGAGAGTTTTCCTCAGCCCTCCACTTTGGAGCATTTTCCTTTTGTCTCTGATTATTTGTGCCATGGTTGATGCTGCGAACTTCAGCAGCTCTGTGCGAGAGGGTCCTCAACAAGTCTTGCTGCCATTGTGCATCTGATGGACAGGTACTGTACGTGGAAGAGAATATGTGGAACCTGGAAAAGAGCTCTGGACAAGGGATGTCGGGACAGGCCAAGGGGAATGGCTTTAAGCTGCCAGAGGGGAGACTGAGATGAGCTCTTAGGCAGAAGCTAAGTGAGGGTGCTGAGGTGCTGGCACAGGGTGCCCAGAGAAGCTGTGGCTGCCCCATCCCTGCAGTGTTCAAGGCCAGGTTGGACACAGGGGCTTGGAGCACCCTGCTCCAGTGGAAGGTGTCCCTGCCCTTGGCAGGGGTTGGAATTGGATGAGCTTTAAGGTCCCTTCAACCCAAACCAGGCTGGGGTTAATGATAAGGTACACATTGAGAAGCAGGATGGCTCAGGGATCCGAGTGGAGATCACTCCTTTCTGGGGCAGGACCATGGCCTGGGCTGCCATCGCTGGGCAGAGGGTTGGGCTCAGGGAGCTGCCAGTGCCTGCCCCGATGGCACGGGCTGCTCTGCAGCTCTGTCTCCATCTGGAAGGTCAGGGACAATCATCTGTAGGGTTTCCTGGAAATCCAGGAGGTAATTTTATTGCTCCAGTACATGTTTTTATATCTTGAGAACAGATTGTATTTTGGGTCCAGATACAACCCATTATTTAATCTTAATTAAAAGCAAATACCAGAGCCCTCTCCTATAGCAGTGTGCTGGAAAAATAGGATAACCTCCCCCTGCAAGCTGATGCTGAGGCTGGAGCAGTTTGGTCTGTGTGACTTTGTGCAAAGTAAAAGGGTTTGATAAGAAACCTGCTGTAAAGCACTGCCAAAGCCCTGGATGTGTACAGCTGCTTTGGCAGGGGCTCTTTTTATTGCTGGAGAACATTCTTAGAGACAGTGCGTTTCAAAGTCAGCAGTTCCTGTGCATTAGAAGGAAGATCCCCTGCACACCAGACATACCGGGAGGTGATGAGCTGGGTTTTTTGGAAGCGGTTGCATCTGTAGTGTAACCCTGTACCTCTTCTGTGCTAGGTGGGGATTTTTCTTATCTTTCTAGCTCTATGTTCTGCAGTCTTGAGAAAATTAAAGGCCAAATGGACTGGGGTTTTCTTCCTTCAGGAAGAATAAATGATCTGTACGTATAAAATCACAGTATAAAGCCTTGCTCTGCGTGTATTTGCAAGATAAAGAGAAGGATACTTTCATTTGATTTCCGTACAGATAAAATTAGTTATTATTCTTACCGGGGACTTGCCATGATGCCAGTGATGACAGTCCCTGCTAGGCTTCTCCAAAGATCCTGCTGCCCTTGGTGGGCTTCCATAGCAGCGTGTGAAGAACACACTCCCTCCTGTGTTACACTGGAGGCCGACCAGCACAGGAGCAGTTTGCTCATGCTCGGAGGCGATGCTGTCAGTGAGATGAGGGTTGAATTTTGAATTCTCTCTTTCCAACCCTTCCAGGCTCAGGTGTTTATATCACCCGGGGGCAGCTGATGAATTGCCACTTATGTGCCGGTGTCAAACACAAGGTCCTTCTGAGACGTCTTCTGGCCACCTTCTTTGATCGGTATGTCCTCTTGCTCGCCGAAACCCAAGGGATTTGGTTTTGTTTTCTGCTGTTCTAACCATGTTAATAGATAATGTATCAGGAGTGCTTCATCCCTCATATGTGCTGCACTGATTTCTGTGCTTTTTCTTAGTGGTGCACGAACCTGAGCCCAAGGGTTTCCAATTCCTTACCTTAAAACCGTGTAACATAGTGATCCCTCCATAAGAACCTAAAGGAAAGAGGACAAGGCAGTGGCTGTCACCTGGAGTCCCCAGTGTAAGGATCCTCCTTTGCCTTTCTTGCAGGAACACGCTTGCCAACAGCTGCGGAACTGGAATCCGGTCCTCCACGAGCGATCCCAGCAGGAAGCCCCTGGACAGCAGGGTCCTTAATGCAGTCAAATGTAAGGAGAGAGGTTTACTGCTGCTCTGATGGAACAGCAGGCTAAGAGCAAAGCCAAAACCCAAGCAGGGAAGGCCGTCTCTGTTGTGTAACAGTGGGAACTATCTGTGGTGAAATCAGGTTACAGGAAAATTCATTTTCTTAATTGTTTTGGCACCATTTTGGGGGCTGAAGTTAATTTTTTGGTGGGTTTTGGCAGTCTCTCGGTATCAAACATTATTGCTGCTTGACTGTTTACCTATATTTTAAAGCAGTGATTTTGCAGTTAATTAAATTATTGGTAGGTACTCTAAGGAGGAAACTGAAGTTATGTTTTTGGCAGCATCCAGAGCTTGATACCACTGAAACAGGCCATCTCCATGTGCTGGCTTTTATGCCTCCAGGCTCATCCGAGCACGGGGCTCCATCAGATCCACTGGTTTATAGGAGCAGGACATACAGCTCCAGCCCATGGTCCAGACCCATCCTCTGCCCACCCCTTGGTGGTGCTGGCCCCACTGTGCCCAGGCTGTGGCTATGTCCTGGGCTTTTAGGGCTGTTGGTCTTCAGCAGTAAATGCTGGAGTGGGGGGACCAGCACCTCACTGGCAGCCTGTTTGGTGCTTTTACAGTCTTATTTCCTTGAATTTATATTGTAAACCCTTTTTGTTCTCCTGATTACCTCCAGTGGGAGCTCTGCTGCAGGTAACGGCCTTTTAAAGGATTGCATAAAGCAACAGGAGCTTTTGATTTTAACATTGGAGCTGCAGACAAAGTTCTGCATTGTGCCACGTGGCTTGGTTGGTGGCTCTCTCTTTGTGGAGCCACTGAGCTCTGTCTCAGAGCTGGGGTTGCAAAAGTTTCAGCTGTTTAACACTCTCCTGCAGGTAAGATCCCCTGTGTTTGCATGATTACACAGCGCCCTAACTTGAGCCAGGGCTGGAACATGCAGGTAGCCCAGCATTGGTGTGTATACAAGAGAAGGAGAGTTTGGCTGCTTCCATCAAGGTAGTTCAGTTATTTATGGCAGACTCTAGAGACAAATGTTAAGTATTTGGCTTCTGAAGTCACTCTGGAATACGAGGAGAATGCTGTGGGTCAAATGGTGTCTGCTGGTGAGTGAGGACCTGGGCGGTACAGGAGACCCTGATGGGTTGGTGCCCCAAAGCCTGTTTACCATGGGCTTGATTTACAGTGGAAAGCAGTGTGTTCTCTCAGCCGTGCTGGATGCTGGATACTAAATCTTTGTATAAACATTATTGTGCTGGAAAATGAAACTCTAAGCAGGTTTTTTATTAATACTTTTTATTTTTAAGGATGGGAAGATAAATCTTTCCTCTCTCTAATTGTTACTGTGCTGCTGAACTCCAGGGGCCTTCCAGCCACCCTCTGAGATCTGTAGCCCATGGAGAAAAGGGATAAGATGGCAGAAGTTCAATACATAGAGACAAAATCACTCAGCTGTGCTGGCGGTGCTTGCCCATAGCTTGTGCGTGGTGCTCTCCTAAGACAGGCTCCCTGTTAGCTCACACTGCAGAGCCATGGGTCTGGACCTTCCAGGCTTGGTCTTTGCTGAGGTTTGCAAATACCTGCAGAGGCTGGAGAGGCGTCGCTGTCCATTGACACTGCCATGTGTCAGGGCATGAGGTGACTTCTTACTGCCTGAATTTTACCCTGTGCACAAGCTTTAGCTGGTAATTATTCACCGTGGCAGTTCCTTGGATGTTGTTCCATAACATCAGGTGCTTGGTCCCCATGGAGGAGCAGGGTTGCAGCCAAGGTCTTGCTGGGCTTCTGCAGAGTACGTGCTGGTGAAGGGACGTCAGTGCAGCCATGCTGGCAGGGAGTGATCCATGCAGCACTGGTTGGCCCTGCAGTGGCTGGCACGAGGCGTGGGACAGGCAGAGGACGGTCTTTTGGGCAGCTCCTTTGCTCAGCCAGGAGCAGCTCTGGCATTTCCCAGCCCCACAGCTGTGCCTGCCCCTCTGTGGCTTTGAGAGCCATTAGTGGATCTACTGTTGAGGTGTTTGTGTTGACCTTTTCCATGTCCATCTCTGCTTTTGGCCATCCCAGTGTTGGTGCCGTACTCCAGCTGGAGGCCAGGTCTTCTGTGGGTCCCTGCATCCCCAAGGGGTGAGTGGTCCTTCTCCACCCCCCTTCCCCAGGCCAGCGGGGATTTTTATGCCTTCTGGGTTTACCCCTTCTTGATTGTCTCAATCTCAAGCTGAGGAATCCTTGTCTGTAAGTCTTCCTTGCTAGAGCCCTGGTCCATGGGTGAGCCTCCTCTCCATGGCGTCTGCAGGTCTGTAGGACAGGACAGAGGCTGTGCTCACCTCTGGGCCACCTTTGTGATGCTTCCTCTGAATCCTCAGCTCTGTGTATCCCTGTCTTTGCAGTGTATTGTCAGAATTTTGCCCCGAGCTTTAAGGAAAGCGAGATGAATGTTATAGCAGCCGATATGTGCACCAACGCCCGCCGCGTCCGCAAGCGCTGGCTGCCGAAGATTAAGTCCATGCTGCCAGAAGGGATGGAGATGTACCGCACAGTCATGGGCTCCACCACAAACAGTGTCCCCCTGGATCCTGAATTCCAGCCCAACACTGCTCAGGTCTTTGAGCAGCGAATCTATGCAGAAAGGAGGAGCGATTCAGGAACTATAGTAGCCTTGAGAACTAACACAGTGAATGTAGAGCTAAGCAATGGATCCAACCAGTCCTTCGAACAGAGCGAGGATGCCGAAGGGGCCGGCTCTGTGATACAGGAGGCAGCTGCCACGGATGCTATGGCATCGGATACCCAAAGCACTCCGCAACCTTTTGAACAAGGTTCGGGCTCCTCCAGCCGGCCCGAAACTCCTGTGAGAAGACAAGATGGTACTTTTGGAGGGACTTTATAAAGAGAGCAAACATTTCATGACCTATAAGGGATCTGTAATACTAAAGCTGCTTGCATGCATTACTAATACAAAACAAAACAATGTGATCAAGCCACTTACCTACTGAACTGCTACTGTTGCCTGAAAAAAATGTGATTTTTATTCTGCTTGTATTTAAAATTTATGAAGGAAATAATCGCATTCGTTATACTGTAAACGACTAGGTCTGTGGCGACCTACTTCAAACTATTGGGCTCCGTTTTTGATATTCCTGAGGTTAGGCTATAAGATTGTAGCTTTTTCCTTATTTGTTTTTTTCCTTTTTCTCTTTTTTTTTTGGTTTTATTTTAAGAAGGGGAGGAGAAAAGCTAGCCACCCCCACCCCCGCCATCACCACCCCATCCATTACTCAGAAGTAAAGCCATCGTTAACCTTGTCCTCTAAAGCAAGTTTTACCGTCACTTAACAGGAAAGCGAGGCGTGTGAGGGTGCAGGTGCTGGGACTGGCGATGGTTGTCTCTAGCAGAAGGGCTTTTGCCAAGTGGGACAGGGTGGGGGAAATCGTTACAGGCTTCTGGTATGGGAGGTAGCCCCTTGCAGTGGGTGCTGCAGGGCAGGATGCTGCGGTGCAGGATGCTGTGGGGCCGGGTGCTGCGGGGCCCGGCCGCTGCTGGAGGCTGGGGGGAACCCGGTGCCGTTGTCTCCGGGAGTGTTCTCCAGTTCCTGGGATCAGGGCTGGTTCCGTGGGAGATCAGGCTTGCACGTGTCGGGGGGACTGCGTGGGGTGCAGGTGGAGGCCCTGGCCGGTGTTGTGGTTGTTGTCGGGTTTTTTCCCTCAGTACGGCTGGGTTTGGGGTTTGGTTTCTCTCTCCCTCCCTCCCAGCAACTCCTTTCTGTTTGCTGCTCCTTCCTTGCACCTTCACATCACCCACTTGGGTGAATGGGCTCATGGCACCCACGGCAGCAGGGTGTGCAGGTCCTGGGGCGCGTCCCACGGGGGGAATAGCCCCCCTCAGCCACCTCCAAAGGGCTTTGGAGAGGAACCCAAGCATGGAAAACACGTTGTTCTTGCTCCAAAGGGCATGGAGCCGGGAGCTCTGCACTGGAGGCACAGTGGGGTGTGTGGGGCTCATCCACTGCCCCTTCCCTCCTCCCCAGGCCAACCCAGCTCTCACTTTTTAATAACTTGGAGTGTATTGGAAGTGAAAGAAGAACAGATCCGCTTTGTTGCCTTCTGTGAAAGGTTTTGGGGAGGAGGAAGCATTTTTTCTCTTCCTCATCCTCCAGATGGACCCTGCTGGGGTAGAAGCCCAATGTTGAGTTATTCCTCTATTATTTCCATGTTGAAAGCTGATGTCCCCAGGCTGTGTTGGCTTTGGTGGCCCCAGATGGCCTCAGCTCAATGGTGCAGGGGCTGGGATGGGACCTGCAGGTGCCCTGGAGCCTGGCTGGGCAGCAGGTGCCATCTTTATCCCCTCGCTGCCTCCTGCTCACCCTTGGAATGCCCCAAGGACCCGGAGTCCCTTCCTCATGCTCCTGCCAGGCTGGGGAATGCAGAGCATCCTTGGGGATGCTGAGGCCGGGGTGCCCCAAGGGATGGGGGTAGTGGTATGGAAGCCAAGTACGGCTTTGTCCTTTCCTTTTTGAATTGCTATCTTTACTGTGACTAAACACCTGCTTTAATGATATTTGCAGCTTGTTCTTTGGCGAGTTTGGGACTATGAACAAGTGCAAAGTGCACAAAGAGTCACTTTGAAGGCTACTGTGGCTGTGCTCTTCTCTTTCCTGCTTTGGTTCCTGAATCCAGAAGGCGCTTGCTCAGGGTTTTCTTCCTTCTTTGTATTTCCATTGGGAAAGGGGGCGGGAGGAGAGGATAACCCAACTTTTGGCCATTTGTTTTCTTTGATACTTGAAGCAGTTTTTTTGCGTCGTAGTAACAAAGCTGTCCGGAGCTTAGGTCCACGTCTCCAGGAATGGAAATGGGTGATGGGGTGGTTCCTGCCCCATGGCTGGCACAGATCTGGCATTTCGGCATGGCTTGGCTTGGGTGGACTGTGATGCCCTGGACCACTTGAGCTGGTGGTGGTGAGGGTGGCAGCGTGAGGAGCTGCTGCGAGGTGTGTGATGCTTCAGAGGAGTGGGGACGGGCAGGGCCGGGGGCTCTATTTGCACTTTACCCACGTCAGCAAATACAACTCGTGCTCTTGCTGAAGCCCGGAGCTGGGGCAGCTCATCCCGTGCCTGGGAGCACCATGGGAGGAGGCTCCTTCTGCACAGTGATGCCCATTGGTGCTTACCTGTACCGGGGGCATGCAGCCGGAGGACAGACATGAGCAGGGGGTGCACTGGGGACCACAGAGCTGAGGTGGGGTGCACTTCTTCCCCAGCCACCCCCAAGGAGGTGGAGTGGCCCAGGTCCTTGGCCACGGGGGTGTCCTGTCCCCCCCCAGGAGCAGTTGCTGGGGTCCAGCTCTTGCAGCTTGGCCAGGCTGTGGGGCTGGGGGGGGGGGCTCATCTGCCACCACCTCCCCAACAGTTTGGGTTTGCCAAAAGCTTGAGGCAAACTGGGAGCAGAGCCGGGTGTCAGAGATCAAGAGTCGTCCTGTGTGTGTCTGTGTGCGTATATATATACATATATATAAACATACATTGAAAGAGAGAATGCAAAGGATTCCTCCTCCCTTTTGGCACTTGCTGGGGCTGGTGAGCAGCCCAAGCCCCGCGGCCGGGCTCTGCAGTCGGCTGTAGGGGTTCATTCTGGACCAAACCCGAGCCCAGGCAGTCGGTCCTTGCCCAGTGGGGCCACCCCGGGAGCAGCAGCAGAAGTACTTGAATGGCTTAGGACAGAGGGTCTGAAGAGAGTCAAGTTGCACAGTGAAGATATATATTTTTATACCTAGCACAACTTCCTGTATATTTTGGGGGTTTTCTTTCTTTTTTTTTCTTTCTTTTCCATTTTCTTTCCTTTTTTTTTTTATTGTTTGGGTTTGTTTTATTAATTATTATTATTAGGAAGGCAAACTTCTCAAATGTGAAGGGCGTTGGGTTTCTCCTTATCTGGTAGATGAGGGCAAGCATTTTGCACTAATGTTTCCTGTGTGTGGAGGATTCCTGATATGTTTGCAAATGTTACATGGAAATGATTGTATTCTTCCGAGAAAAAAAACCCTACAAAAACATAGAGTAACCCCTCTCAAACACTGAATGTAAGGTGGGAACAGAGCAGTCATCGATTGTATGCGGCTTTCCTGAGTGCCTTAGAATTTTGTGATCCTTTTCCAAGGAAAACAGATGAAGATCAGATCAGAACCGACTCCTTCCTCCTCTTTGTTTACGACACTATTTTCAATTCTAGAATTTGGGGCTGCTTTATAATGTGAATAGGAAACTGCATTCATCTAGGTCTGACAGTGTAAAATCAAAGCATCAGTATTTATGGTATGTCTGCACCTTTATTCTTATGCTTGACTATTAGCAATATTACATGTATAATATATATCTAAAGTTATACCAAGCACCTTTAAAGAAATCCGAGTGTAAGCATCCAAGTTACCTGCAGCTGCCATATAGTGTAGAAGCCAGCCCCTCTCCTCCTTCTCCTCCTCCTCCTTAGCACCAGTTAGCACCACCCTGAGAGCTGCTGCTTTGCAGAAGGGCTGCATGGCCTCTGCTGCACCCCGGGCCCGCTCGGCATCAGTCGGGGCTCACGGTGCCCTCCGGTGTCCCCCGGGCTGGTTGGGTGATGGAAGGGGCTCGGGAGGAGGGATGGTGCCGGCACAAGATGGGAGCGGGTCCTTTTTGCCACCTTGATGGTTTAATCCTTCTGACTGTGGTTTCACCCTCGTGATCCCCCCGGGGGTCATGGGGTTGGTGATGGGAGCCTGTCCATGGGTGACACCAACCAGGGCTCCCCTCATTTCACCCCACCCGGCCCCCCAGAACTGGAACAACCCATGGCTTACGGGGGAGCAGAGCATCCCAGTGCGCTGCCGCCTCCCTCCCCTCAGCCCTTTGCCCACGGGGGGGGGGTCCCTCAGATCATTGTGTGTCTGAAATCCACCCCCTGCGAGTGGAGAAGGGCCCGCGGGAAGCGGGGATGAGCCCCGGCACCGCATCCCCACCGCCCCATTGCCAGCCCAGGGCACCCCAGGCTCCAACTGCTGTTCAAAGTGTTCCTGCTCTCTGAATCGTGCTGTGAGCGCGCGCTGGGGGGGACCGCGTCTGACATTGGAAACCCCTCCACTCCTCTGATGAGTTTCTTCCACTGTTAAAGCGTTTTGCACACAAAATGATGATTTTTATGTCAAGGTAAAAAGCCAAAACTTGCAATACTATTTTTAGCAGACAAAAAAAGAGAAAAAAAAAAATAAAAAAATAATAAACCAACTGAGTATAAATGTATAAATATTTTTGACTTGAACATTTGGATGGCACTTGATTCAAATAGAACATTAATCCTTTGGACAGGATGTTTGGGGAAAAAACACGACAAAAGGACTGAAAGTACAAGGTTGTTTTTAAAGCGTCTTCATAGGGTATTAAGTAGTACTGTAATTCATGACTGTTAAAATACTGTGTGCTGTAGGGAAATCTCACAGTACCACTGAGTTACGTTCCTCGACTGTCGCAGCCACAAACGATGCTTGCTTCTTCTTTATGTTGGTTTTCTCGTGCATTATTCACTGGTATTTATGTGCTCTTACTCTGTATAGTTAAGACTGTTATTTTGTAGCCATGGCTGACACCATGTATCAGTAACTAAAACAAAAAGAGGCAAGATTAAGACACCCCCTTCCCCCCCCCGAGCTGGAACTGTGCTCGTAGCTGTTTTCATATGATGAAAAATCCATTTAAACCCCCCCAAAACAACCAACCCGACGTGATCATTAATTGTAAAGCGCTTTGTAAAATTCACATTTACAGAATAATAAAGTAAATTACCATTAAAAGCGGGGGTTTGCTCTCGTTTTTCTTTCCTCATGGGGGTGGATGTTGTTCATCGGGAGTTAATGGGTGCTGCAGGGGCTCCACGTCCCTCTGCTGCTCCACTTTAAGGTGTGAAACAAACCCCAGCCTTGGCCAATTGTCTGGGTTTGCCCAAATTTAGGCTCTCCCCACACCTCAGCTCAGCTCCTTTGGGCATCTTTTGGCTCTTTTTCATGGACACATCCAGTGGTCCCTTCTTTCCTCTTCCTTCTTCCTTCCCTTCTTCCCTCTCTCCTGCACTCTATTTATTGTAATCTCTTTAAATTGAATTCACAGCCCCCAGATCAGTGCTCGGTTGAGGCCAGAGGATGCTGCATCAGCCAGACCCCACTTGCTGCCTGTTCATTGCAGGAAAACCTTCACCAGGCTCCCAGATAGGGGCAGGTAAATGGCTGCTGCAGGAGAAACTGCATCCCCACTTCCAGGGTGGGAATCAGCACCTGGACATGTGTAATGAGTTTCCAGGCCTTGGGGAGTAAGTGGCTCGAGGCTGAGCCCGGTGCAGGATGAGGATGCTCCATGTGATGCAGTGCTGGTGGCTGCCTGCACCATCCCTGCTGCCAGGGGACGAGGTACCAATGTGGATGGAGAAGATGCTCCAGTGGTGAGGCCATTGGAGAGCACCCTGGGTCCAAGCCCTGCCTGGGGGCTCCTGGCTCAGTCTGTGTGCAGGGATGGGGTTGTTGCTGGTGTTGACATTGTCTATGGGATGGGGAGAGGGAGAAAAGGGGTTGCAAAGCCAAAGAGCCTGAGATGCCTTAGCAGGGGTTGAGTGGGATGCAAGGGACCCCTTGGCTGGGAGGGAGGGCAGAAGGTGCCGGGGTGGCAGGAGCAGGATGGGCTGCAAGCACAGCACCGCTGCTCTCCCTCATTTTTATCTGTTTCTTTTCTCCCAACCCAATTGGCCATAAAATTGCTGAGAAGCTGCATTTCCTCTGCTTAGCAGGGGAAAAAAAAGTGCCCAAAACCACTTGCATTTGGGGTTTCATTTAATCTCATCTCACTGAAAGGAAAAACACAGAAACTTGGATGCTCGTGTACGGCGCATACCGTGCATTACATAAACCATTTCAAACTGATTTATTCTAAATGAGTTCTTATAATCAGAGTTTTCCTTATGAGCAGCTTTCTTGCAAACGTCAGGGTTTCAGGGAAGGGTGTGGGGGGGGAAAAAAGCCCCAACTCCAAGCATCACGCGACCGCTCCAATATTTCAAACTGATTACTTATAAACACCATGTCTAAAATTAGGTCTTTGGTGTGCGGCATTGTCAGGGTGGGTGTGTTATGATCTGCAGGGAGCATAAAGAGATAAATGAGTTATTTAACCAAGTAAACGACGTTGCTGTAGAAATGTGCAGAGGAAAGGAGTGTGGTGGCGGGGGGGTGGGGACGGGACCTCGCACTGCGGCAGCCGAGCGGGGCCGGCGCAGAACGCGGGATGGATGGAGGAAGGTTTCCTCTTTGCATTGATGCTGTTGCTCTGAAGGAGCCGCTCTCTGCCCCACACAGGGCTGTGATTTGGGGGAGGGAGGCAGCCGAGTGCACCCATGGGTGCGCTCCTCCCCAGGGCATTAAAACATCCTGTTTGTGGATGCTGTGTTGGGTCACAGCTGGTTCCTGGGGGCGGCTGGGATTTAAAGGTTCTATCTCTCGTCACTGTCTCAGGGTCTGCTCCGGGGAGTGCTGCACCCTCAAAGTCCCTGTATTTGGCTTTTCACCCCAACCTGTGCTGTGTTTTGCCCCTCAGGGTGCTCCAGGGCTGCCCCGGGTGCAGGTTGGCCCCAGGGACGCAGCTGGGTGAGTCGGGGACCACCAACCCGGGGACACTGCACCACCCACCATGGGGAAAATACACCCAGGTCTCTCAGTGCCCGGCGGTTGCCTCGTCCTCCAGGAAAGGAGCCCCCAGTTAAGTGGGCGCTGTTCCGCCTGGTGCAGTCCCTGCTGGGCTTTGGGGTGGGTTTATGGTTTACGTTTCCCTGGTCTGCTTTGGCTCCCGGTGACCACCGCGGGAGAGTGAAGGGGGGCTCATCACCCACCGCAGCGGAGGAGGTGAGGCATCAGTCCCTGGGGAAGGTGTTGGCCATTGCAGGAGGCAGTGGCTATTGCAGACGGTGCTGGTCCTTGCCTTTGCAGCCGGGGGATGCCAGCAGGCAGGCGGCAGACACTGGGGGCTGCGGTACCCCAGCACCGCACTGCTCCACCAGCACCAAGCTCCTGTGTCAGCCCAGCACCAAGAGCTGCCCCTGGCCAGAGCCGGGATGGGGTTTTGCTGTGTTCATCCCGGCTCCCCTCCCTGGTTGCTGCCCTGGAGGGGTGCAGCAGGGAGGGTTTGTGCTGTGGGTGCTGGGGGCACTGCTGCTCCCTCTCCCTACTCCACACATGTGAATGAAATGAGAGATTTCTGCCAGAGAGGCCCCCTGAGCAGATGCCATAAATCTCGGCCGCGAGTGCTCCCTGCACCGGCGGCAGAGGAACACTTCACGCCTGCTCTTATTTATATGCATCTTTTGCACCGAGCCGTTTTTATAATAGACTGTGGAGCAGCTCCCGGGCCCCGGCGGGGGCTGATCTATGTTGTGCAGGACAGGGAATACAAATAGAGGGTGAGGAGCAGGAGCTGCATCATTCCCGCCGCGCTCTGCGGCGCTGACTCGGGCGCACCGGCGCTGAGTTAAGGTCGCTTCTGGCACATCAATCGGGCGCGCAGGGGGGGTCTTTGGAACGTTATTGTAGGGAAGCTTAAGAGTCCTTACAGGAATGGTAATGATGATGCCCCTGCGTTGGTGAAAGGGGGTGGGGGGTGGCAGGGATAGGTTGGAGTACGATGGGCACAGCCTTGGGGTGGCACCACAAAGCCTTGGTGGTGGGTCTGGTCCTTGCTAGGTCTGGGCAGGGTCTCATTAGGCCAGCAGCCCCCCCTCAGCCCCCTGGAGCTCTGCTCCGTCGAGGAGAGGAATTAGATCAGTCTAATTCAACGCAAGGACAAAAGGAAAAGAAGAAATGCCAAGCCAGGAGCCAAGATGACAGCGAAGCCCAGGAGGGGGATGTAACCTCGCTCCCTGGGCCCAAGCAGAAGTTACAATACATGAATTATTGCACCTAAAAGCTTCTACAATTTCACTCCAATTTGATTCACCATAAAGTACCACAATGCTCTCTGCATCTACCCGTTTGATTATACATTTGTACCAAGACACAGCTTATGCTTAAAATAACATTACTGGAATAGAGACGGACAAGAGAATTCATTTGAATGGAAATCAATTTGATTAGAAAAGTAAATTACGCAGAGTCTGAGCAGCAGATTCTGGTTCTGAATAATCATTGGAATGACAAAAAATAAACGTGTGTCAGCAAAGGCTCTTCAATGTTTCCATGGAACAGAGCTGCTCGGGCAGGAACTGTGGTCACTGCCCAGCATGGGGCTGGGGCTGAGTTCCTTGGACAGGACACCCCGAGCAGAGCTGCTCTGTGTCCCCAGGAGCACGGGAAGAGGACAAAGCCACCCGTGTCTGTCTGAAGTGATGTGCATGGCTCAGTGTAGGTGCGGGGCCATGGGCAATGGGCATGGCAGTGCTGGTGAAGGGGATGCACACAGGTTAATGTGGCTGGAGCTGCCCTCAGGGCTGTGGTTTCATGTGCCTGGGGGTGATGGTGGTCTCAAACAGCCACTGGATGAGCAATGCTCCCCGGGCAGGGAATCACTGCTCCGAGTGGGTGACACTTGGGACAGAGAGGACACCGGGGCACTGGCCTGGCTGTGGGAACAACATCGGTGTCCCTTTGCGTCCAAGGCCTAGGAGGCCAACAAGGTGCAAGGGGCCAGGGGGGCTGGTGACAACCAATGCCCCCCAGTGTCCCCATTCATTCCCTCCAGGTACGTTCCCCTGTGCCAGCTGCAGGGCGAGGAGCTGCGGAGCAGAGCTGCTCTTTGCTGAGCTGTGCTATTTTATAAATAATCAATTGGTGTTTAATTCCCATGTGATAACTGTCTTATTAAATCTAAATTTAATGTGTATTTGGGAAACCCTAATTTAAAGTGTTACTGCATGCACCATCTGGTGTGCTCTCTAAATACAAATGCAATAACATAATTCAGAATTACATCATAAAAGTAAGTTATAAGAGATTAAAATGCACAACTGTGTTCTTCAGTCAAGGCAGCTTTTATGCTTTTTCTCTTGATTCAGACACAAATCACAGACAAAACACCCCTGCTCTGATTAAGTGATTTTCTGCAGGGATTTTGGTTTAGGAGCGAGCAGGAGCACACGGGAAGGAGGTGAGAGCAGATCAGGAGCTGGCAATGGGCTCTGCTGCTGCTGAAGACACTGAAGCCATGGGAACATTCCTCTCATCGGTGTCAGGTCGGTTTGGGACACCCAGTGCTGCCCAGGCGGGGATAGGTGATGGGCACCCCAGGGTGTTGCATCCCCCACAACCCAATAGCAAGGCCCCAGCACAGGAAAGGACCACTCACCCAGAGCATCCAGGGTCTTAAAGGTAATCACAGAATGGTTTGGGTTGGAAGGGACCTTTAAAGCCCATCCAGTTCCAACCCCTGCCACGGGCAGGGACCCCTTCTTCCACTGGAGCAGCTTGCTTCAAGCGCTGTCCAACCTGGCCAGGGATGGAGCATTCATAACTTCCTTGGGAATGCCTTAGTGTTGATCAGAGCATCCCCTCCCAGCCCCTTCCCACTGGCGAGGGGAGGCTCAGTGAAACCAGACTGCCCTTTGTTGAAGAACTGGTCAGATATAATGCAGAGTTCAGTGCATCAATGATCTTTTATAGTGGCAGTAAATCTGATATCTTTGCAAAACCCCCTATTTTCTCTCTACGTTGAATGAAACATGAGATTCCTTAATAGAGAGGGAAATTAAAATCTAGTTTTATTGCAGTTCCTGTAACTGGTATCTAAGCTATTAATAATCAATCTATTCTTGCTTAAAAGCTAACATTTATCACGCCAGCTGAGATGAGCTGATGGGCACTGGGGGGAAAGTACAATTGACTGCAATTACACTTTGAAAAATGTTATCTGTGCCACTGACCACTGGGGATGAATGATGAGATTTCATTTGTTTCTTCAGGCTTCAGACTCTTTTTACCCAACTTCTTTTGTGTGGATGGGTTGGGTTGTGTTCTCCTTTTACCTACAGCTTGCCTCAACTTCGGGCTGCTCAGAGCCAGAGCTGAGAGAACTGGAGTGTCCCAAAGTCATGGGGATCTTCCATGCTGTGCTTTGGTGAGTGCAAGAGCCATCCACTGCTCCCATCCCATCTGGGTACAACGCATCTTCCTCATCCCAACATGGGCACATCATACCCAGGGACATCGCACCTTCCTCGTCCTCACCTGCGGACATCATGCTCAGGGTGAGCAGTGATTTATACCACCGGGGGCCAGGGCACCCATGGGTGTGTATTGAGGGGGATCACTCAGCCTTGTTCTGGGGTCACCAAACCTCTTTGAACAAAGACCCCAGGGCAAAAGGTGGATACTTTTATTCCTTCACTTAACAACAGGGAGGAAGAGGCTGTGGAAGGAAATGATTTGCTTGATTTACCGGTATCAACGAGGCACTGACTGTGGCTCTCCCGCAGCGATATCGCACTCCCTGGGATGATTCTGCAGCCTCCAAACTTCTCAAATGAGTTTCTGCAATTTAAAATTACTAATTGTTCTGTCTAGAGCAAGGGTAATGAAATGCCTGTTCAGCCTCATCATTGTCAGCCCTGTGATTTGTTGTTTGCTCTCTAATAGAATTAACAGCTTTACCTAATGGGTGCCAAAACTTGATAATTAAAGCTGAGCAAATAATTTGCAACAAATGATTTGCCCTCTGGGTTTGGTGGGGTCCGTGGTGGGTGTGGGGCTGATGCGATGCCATCAGCCACGGTGATGGGAGCAAGCAGCGGTGCCCAACCCAGCACAGGGCACCTCCAACAACCTCCTATTCCTTAAAATGCTGATTTTTCACATGAAAATGCTTTAATTCTTTTCTTCCCAGGAAAAGAGGCTCCATCACAGGCTCTGCGCACACCTGGAGCACAAGGCAGATTGTTCATCAGGGCTTTGTTGGCTCATCCATCAGTGAGGAAGCCCCAGAAGGAGTATCATGTGCTCCCTGGTAAATCCCAAGGGCTGCGTGGTTGAAAAACGGGGAGAGAAATCCCAATAATGAGCCAACAAAAGGCATTTGGTCAGACACAAACTTCTAGCACGAACGGATGTTCAAATCATGGTTCTTAGCCGGGTATCAGCAGCGGTTACCGAGGCTTTAGAAGGTATCACAATTAACTTGTGAGTCTATATTACACATTATAGCACAAAGGGGCCATTTACACAGTGGTGACACAAAGTTTAATGTACTTGGTGAATGGGACAGTTTATCTCTCCCTCCTCTCTGTATTCCCAGCTGGATGGCTGGGATTCAGTGTTGCTCTTTGCCTCTCAGGGGGATGCTCAAGGGGTTGGCTGGTACCACCAGCACTGGGGATGATGGTGGTGATGCCCCGTGATGCCGGGGCTGGGGGGCACTGATGGGAAGGGACATTCTGGCCCCGGCTCCGTGCCACGGCCAACGAGACTCAGATGAATATGAGGAGAATATGAAATGTCTCATACCTATAACTTTGAATTAAAAAAGCAATGTAGTGTTTATTGGTTCTCGTGAGTGGCTCCGGAGCGGCAGGCTCATAAAGATCATATTACAGTACAAGCCATTATGCAAAGAGTTTACTATATATACATTTCTAAATGCTTCAGCAAACAGCAGCCTACTTATGAGCAGAGAAGGATAACTGGTTCGTTTGGGGTAACAAATGATCCTTGATTTGATTTTAAATGCAATGACAGCAAAATTTACTTCTTATTTAATCACTTGCCAGAGCTGTTGAGGACGGGCTGGTATTAAACTGCACAATGCAGCATATGACTACTGAATCAGTTGAAATAGGCATAAGAATATATTATGTTTATAGGATAGAAAAAGATTGTACAGCAATGCATATAGCTAGAATGGGTATTTTTGTCATTTATACAGTAGCTCAGATCATTATTTCTTCCCGCTTCCAATTTTTCAGTAATAAAAATAGAGGGGATGTGATTCTCTTTGCATTACAGATAAACCATCTTGATTCTTTATTAAATATTTTTATTAATCTGAAGTACTACAAAGCATTTGAGCAGATAAATCAGGCGCCGAATAGTCATTTCCTCTCTGCTATGGCTCTATAAAGTGGATTCATTTATGAGTGTGCAACACCAGAAAAGAAGGTTTCCATATTCATTAATATGCTCCTTGCAGGGCCTGTTTTCATATCCCACTGCAGCTCCAGAAGGATTAGCACTGACTTGGTCCCCAAAAGCAAACAGGTCTCAGTGATCCACTCTTAATCCTGCCTGGTTTGGGGTCCAGTTTAACCAGGAGTCAGGATTTGGGTGCCACTGGCCAGCCCTTTGTGGGGAGGGTGCTCAGGATCTCAGCACTGGGGGGGGCACCGGCACCTTTGGGGTGATTTGGGGATGGATCCAGCCCCAGCATCATCCCGGCTTTGGCAGCACCCAGCAGCTCTCCCAGTAGGATGTGAGGATCACAGCAGAGGGACTGATGGGGATTTGGGGACCAGCTCTGCTGGAAGCTGCTCAACCTCCTGAGATGTCTCTGGCCTCTCGCTGTCCCTGTGCTCCATCACCCTGCATCCTCCCACCCCAGCACTTTTGGCCAAGCCCCCTAAGGCCATCCCAGGGGATGCTGCCAGGGATGAGGGACCAGTGCAGGGGCAAGTTGAAGCGGCAGCAGTCAGCCTTCACTCCGAACGCTGACAAGTCATTTAGTCATCAGAGGAAGCTGCGGAGAGGCACAAAGGAATTAAATCTATTTAAAACACAGCCAGGTGTGCAAACAAGTTTATCCTATTGTAACAGCTAAGGTGTGAATCAGGAGGGCTCGATAAAGGTTACAGCAGCTGGATGGTTATTTAGGGCTTCTTGGGAGAGGTGACATTTAGTGCCTGTGTTTGCTGGGGCTGTGGAACTCACTGGGAGCCCCGGAGCTGCTGCCTTCACCCCCCTGGGCCCAAGGATGTGATTCCCTGCCCTATGCTGGGGTTGGCCTCATCCTGCCCCTTCACCCCTCCTGGCCCCGGCTGCTGCCGGCACCCCCGGGGGACTTGGCTTTCATTTCACATTTTACTGCAGCAGCTGCCGAGCATTTGTTTGCTGTTTGGAAACAGGAATGCCGGCACTCGGCAAAAGGCAGGATCCCTCCAGGGCTGCAGCCGGCACAGCGCCAGCCTGGCCCCCCGGGGGTGCAGAACGGTCCTCCTGCTGTGGGTGGCCTTTTGTGTCCAAGCTGTGATTGCATGGTGGGGAGCTGGAGGCCAGATTCAGGGGGATTTAGCTCTGCTTCTGCCCAGACGGCTGCTGCTTCCTGCTTTAGAGCATCCCTGCTCCCTCCAGGGCATCCTCGGGCAGGATTGTGCATGCTCACCTGGTCCAGCACATGCTGGGAGCCCACCAGCACCACAGAAGGATGCAGATGGTGAAGCTTGTCCCCATGGGGAGGGGTCTGCACAGGGAACCGCCGCAGGGTGGCTGAGTTCATATGTTTCACCAACCAGGTCAGAGGCTGTTTGGAGGCAGGGGAGCGGCCTCTCCGGGTGCATGGGGCTGCTTTCCTTGCTGGGGGCCGCTGGGGCTGCACATGAATCCATCGTCAGCCACAACCGTGTCACACATGTCCCAGGACATGAATTTCTTCTCCAGTTTTAGTGCTGTGTAAAGCGAAGTTACGGTGCTCGTCAGCATTAGCGAAACCCATCCTCTCCATCCTGCCTGCAGAAAGCACAGCGGTGGGGCCTGGAGGCTGGAAGAGACGGAGGAGAGGTGGATCAGTTCCTGCTCACGGGAAATTATAGGGACCAGTTTGTTGCTGGTGATTGTCCGTGGCCGAGGTCACCAGCACAGCAGCAAAAGCCATTGCAGAGTGGCTGTGGAGGCACCTTGGCCACAGAAAGCTCTTCTCCATCCCTCCACCTCCCTCTGCAATGCTGGTGAGGATCAGCGGCACACTCAGACCCCTCTTGGGGCCACAGTGAGGATGGTGGAAACTGGATTCAAGCTAAATCCAACCATCGCGTGCCAATCCATCCAATCTTACGGTGCCAGCCAGGGCTTGAGCACGGACGCTTTAGGACGCGCTGGAGGTCCGCACCTCTACAGCAGATCAGTGCTGGTGTAGAGCAGCGGCTCCTCATTCCCAGGACACGCAGATGCTGTTAAACACCGGCTTAGGAAAAGCAGGAGCAGAGGAGTTTTACACCTTCGCAAAACAGCGTTGGGGAAGGAAACGAGCAGCCAGCACTTGTAATTGAGATGGATGAAAGGGCGTCCAGCTTCCCCTAAGCGTTTCAGGCAACGTACTTGAGAAGAATGTGAAGTGCTGCTGCTCTCTGAAGATCGCCACGCTGCGGCTAAATTATTAATGACGGGGAATGATTTCATATTTAATCTAAAGACTATTAATTACACTGCAGACGGGCAGCACACCAGCCCGAGAGCCCCTCTCACCACCTGAATTATTTAGTGATGCCCCATATTTTACCTCAGTGTCGCGGTGGGCAGTGACACGCATGGCTTTTGGGGCAGACAGTGGTGTCCCAATAGGGTACATGGTGTTAAGGACCCACCCCCAGCCCTGAGCCCCCTGGCCTGACGAAGGGGGACACGTGGGGCTCCATGGGGGCATGGGTGTCTCCCCAGCTTGGCCGGGCTCAGAGCCCAGCAGCAGCCCCAGCTGTGGGAACACTGAAGGCAGATGCTTGTTTGCCCAGGATTATTTGCTGATCACTGTTACAGTGATCCAAGATGATCATTAAAATGTGAAATGGGCTGTTTAATAATAACGCTCAGAGCACTCAGTGTGCCTCACATTACGAGGATGTTTAAGCATGAGCCCAATTAAGTCCCTCGCATCCCTACAGAATTACCCCAGTTGTGCAAACTATTAGACAAACTCCAGGCTCCTCGTCCTCGCAGGCAGTGCTGGAGCCTGGCACTCTGCTAGAGATCCATTTCTATCCTGAAGCTAAATTAAAATCCTATTGTGCCGGTGCTGCTAATATTTCCTGCGCTTGTTTCTAACAATTAAACTTTGTCATTGTGCCAAAACATACAAGGAAACAAGAAAACGCTCTGGATCAGCTGGAAAGGGAAGGCAAATCCTCACGGCTGCCTCCTGCCCCCCAGACACATGGTGATGGTCAGCCCTGATGGATGAGGTAGCAGATGGCAGGACCAGAAAGCAGAACACTGATGTACTGAGGGAGTGGGGCAAGGGTTTGGTAGTGGGGCACTATAAGGGTGGCTTGTGAGAAGCTGTTGGAAGCAACTGTGTCCAACAGAGCCAGTGCCAGCCAAGATGGACCCACTGCTGGCCAAGACCGAGTCCATCAGTGATGGAGGTAGCACCTCTGGGGTAATGTATTTAAGAAGGGGGGAAAAGACCGCACGTGGCAGCAGGAGACAGGAGTGAGAATATGTGAGAGGAGCAGCTCTGCAGACCCCAGGGCCAGCGCCGGAGGAGGGGTGAAGGTCAGCCCACCACACCTGATCATAAGGAAGGACTCGAAGGATGATTTCCACCACTGCCACCCCCAGCACCGCCAGTGGCCTGATTCTTCTGCCTTCTTCACACAGGTACTACCACATCCCTTTACATACCCGTGACTGAGACTGGCACCCGAAGAGCTGCAGGTGCTGCAAAGCTTGTGAGAGCAGGTTAACTGGTGGGGAGAAAGAGAGGAAAGCAGAAGGCTGTTTAAGACAGAAATGACTGTTTGGCCGTGGCTTAGAAGTTGGTACTTAGAAATTCCATGAATTTTAAAATAAAGACATGGTAAGATTTGAACTTTCTTTTGAATACTCAGGAACTGCAGTGCCTAATACCTTCCCTGGCCATTAAGGAGCTGTGCTGGAGAGCAGAGAGCCCTAAGTACTACACTGATAGAGCAGTTAAAGACGGTAATAGAATTGTGTTTGGAGAGGCTGCAAAGCCAGGTATAGAGCCCATACATAAACAGGGCCATTACCAGCCAGGGTAAGCGGTGATAGAATTTCATGAATATCCCCACAAAAAGCTTTGTATATTTATAACAACCTACAGAGTCGTTTGGAGCACAGTCAGGGGCCTTTCAGAGTGATTCTGGAGTTAAATTGTACAACAAATCTGTGTGTGTCTGCACTGGGGTAGCAGCAGCAGCGCTGATGGCAGAGCTGGATGGGGCAGAGAGGTCCTGGGGCGCTGCAGAGAGGTCTGAGGTAGCCCTGTGGTGCTGTGGGTCCTGACCCAGTGCTGGAAATGACAGCCCAATGGATATTGTCCACAAATTTTCCCAGTTTCCAATTTAAAGCACTCTTTTTAGTATGGTTTTTAAGATGATCCTCGGTTTGCAGAGAAGGAGAAGCAGAAGGGGGCTGCTCCTGAAGCCAGGATGGAGAGGGGAGCAGGAGCAGTGATTGCTCCTCCACTGTCTGATGGGGAAGCTGCTCAGGGGCACAGGATGGAAGTTTCCATGTCCCAGGAAAAGAGAAATAAATCCCATCAGCCTTGGAGCATCAGGATGGGGATACTGTGGGGTTCAGAGACTGGGTGAGATGGGGGGTCCTCTGTGGTACAGTGTGATGAACACAGCCAGGATCCCGTGCAGGGGTTGTGGGCACAGCTGGATCCTGGTGCTTCTCTTGGCTGCTTTGCTGGTGATCCTGCAGCATCCCCAGGACAGGCTGCCAGACACAAGCAGGATACATGCGTGTGCTGCTGGAGCCTGGGAATGAGAGCCATGTGAGCCAGAGCCCCAGGAAGCCTCCACAAGAAATCCACACTCTCAACCTCTGCAGCTTGAAAACAACCCCTTTGAGCATATTTATTGCTTTGATTTAAATAAAGAGGTACTTTAAACTTAGGAAAACTTCACTTTGCAACTCTTGCAAAACCCAAACCCGAGTGACAGGTCCACAGCTCGAGCACGAGCCATAATAAAATGCTAATTGCAATTCGTACATTATATCGGGATGCCTGGGACTATTGAAGACCCTGGATGAAGTGTAGTGTTCAATTTATCCTGTGCATGCTGCCGACAGTGCTGCCAGCCTCCTGCTTGTCCCCCTGTGTTGTTTTGTCATCTCTGTACTATCACCAATTCATCACAAAGGCAAGTGAACTCTCCGATGTCCACCCACCGGGTGACTTTGTCTTCGCTACTCTATGACTTCTAAATTAAATTGTCAAAACACATTACTGAGAGAAATATCACAAATGGAAAGTTCTTTACCCTTTTATCCCAGCTTAAGAGAGAATGGGTTTGATTTGAAGAAAACATGTCTGCTTCATTATCCCTCCCGCTATCATAATTCTTCACTCAGCAGCGGCAGGAAAAGGGAGTCGATACACAAGTCTTGGATGACATGATGTAGCATCCCACTGGAGTCATCTCAATAAATCCTGAGATTGCCCAGGGAAAGGTTGTGGGGGGTGTAATTTTCACTCTCTTTTTATTCCTCCCACTCTCAGACAATTTAAAAGAGATTCTGGGTTTGCTGGTATGGATCTCCCTGGGCTGGACTTCCCTGCTCCACCAGCACTGCTTGGTGTGGAATGAGCTCCTTGGAGTTCCTTGCAAAGAGAAGAAATCAGCCAAGCCAACACCCTTGTGTGCTAAGGGGCCCTGCGTCCTCCCTAGAAAGCCACAGACAACTTGCAGGTAGCAGAGCAGTCCCAAAACTGCTCCAATTTGCACCAAAGGGATCCTGGGCAGCAGTGCCTGTTTCCATCCCCTTCTCTGTACCTCCTGCAGGAGTCAATGCTAACGTTCTGATGCTCCCCAGGTACAACCCCACGCTCCATGGGGTACTCACTGTTCTACACAGGAGACTCAACATTCTCCATAGGGATAGCCCCAGGCCACCACTGCATCACTCTGAGTAAAGCAGGAGGTTCCTGCTGCAAGATGCAACCAGGGAAAATAATTCACTTGGAGACATAAACCAAAAAGAGCCATTTCTCAAAGGAAAAGGGCCGTTGATTTCCCCTTTTCCTCATTTGCACATTGGTCTGGGCATAATGAATCAGTCATCAAAAGCAAGTAACACATTGTGTACTCATTCTTTTGGCTTTGGACAATATTAACATAATACACACATATTGTTTATTTATTCGGCTGTAGTGCAGTAAGGGAGGTAGAGCCCAGCGTTTAAATGGGGTATCTTTAACTGTTCGCGTTTCCGTTGCCGTTATGATGCATTAGCCATCAGTAGTCAAATTGCCTCGTATTTGCAATTTTATGGGTACATTTTATCAAGCACACGGGAGCTGCATTCAAAGCATGAAAATAAAGTATTCCACTTATGTTAGGCAAGCACTGTTTCAACGCAAGATAAGGCCAGAAAGCAGAAATCTCCCCTTTCTTCTGCCTCAGCTTCAGGTTCATCTCCAAACACCGCTTCTACTTGCAGTAGTGACTGCTACAAGCCTCCTTTATGGCATCCACACATCCACATCACCACTGTGTTTAGCTGGGTGTGAAATCACTCAAAGTTTCTTTACAGTTTAAGGTATCTCACAGCAAAACGTTATCATTGCTCTCCCTACAGACAGAGCCGCTGCCGGGGTCACTGAGCATCCCCTTCCCGATTCGGTGTCCAGACATCCAGCTCCCTTCATGGAGCAGGACAGGTTGTGGTGAGTGAATAATGGTGGCAACCAGGTGAAAAGAGGGGTTCTCCCTGTGCTGGTACCCATGAAAGTGGCTTTGCCAACCGGGACGTGTCTTGGTGCTTGGTCTCAAATGGCGGGTGCCTGGAGTCAGAGCTTGGCTCTTCGCAAGGGCAGGGTTTGGGGTCACCCCACTGCCCCAACGGGCATCCCATGGACCCAGGGCCACGCTCGGGTTGCGGGGGGAGCTCACACAAGCTGTTCCCGAAGGGAGCTGCTGCTGGCAGGGAATTCACTGAACGGGAATTTGCTCCCTCTCGTGGGTTCTGGGAGTTGGTGCCTGAGCTCTCCAGCAACGGTTGCACAAAGCAGTGGGATTCCTCCGGAAAGGAACAGAACCGGGAAAGCAGCCCTCGCGTTTGACCCCCGGGGGTACGGGATCAGTGTGAGGACCCCCTCAGCAGGACCTGCAGCTTCTGCCGACCCAACACTCAATCTGCCTATTGATGGGACGGATTTCGGCTCCGCGGAGCTCCCAGCTCCTTCTCACATAACACTTTATTGCCTTTATTGTCTCCAGGCCTGCTAATTCTGCCTGGATTTATTCCTTCCAGAGAGCTTTAGCTGCCATTCAACCGGCTCCAGGCTGAGGGTGTTGACATGAACATTACAGCGCCCATCCCGAGGTGAAACAATGGCACATTCCTCGTATTTCCTAGACAAGCCCAGCTCCATTTAACACACACATAATATCCTACAGCTGCAGTGTCCTTTTGTTTCATTTCACGTTCCCTTTAACATCCAAAAACCTCCGCAGGCTGCAGGCAACGGGAAGGGAGAACAACCCAAAGCACATCGGGTGTGGGCAGCGCGGACGGTGTTTCACTGTGGATGAGGGGAAGGTGAAGAGGCCTCCACCCCGGCCGGGTACGGAGGGACAGAGAGGCCCCGGGCGGACAGAGGGGCCCCGGGCGGACAGAGGGGCGCCGGCGCAGCGCCCATCGCCTCCTCGGCCGCCGCGGGCCGGGGCTCCGAGCAGGCAGCTCGCGGCCCCCCTCTAGCGGCGGCCGGGAGGAGGCCCCGTCCCGCTCGGGCTCCGGGGCGCGGGCT
>JANRGW010035545.1:0-49338 GCA_024733675.1 Psilopsiagon aymara
GGCAACCCATTCCAGTGCCTCAGCACCCTTACAGTAAAGAACTTCTTCCTTATATCCAATCTAAACTTCCCCTGTTTCAGTTTGAACCCATTACCCCTTCTCCTATCACTACAGTCCCTAATGGGGAGTCCCTCCCCTGCATCCTTATAGCCCCCCTTCAGATACTGGAAGGCTGCTATGAGGTCTCCAAGCGGCCTTCTCTTCTCCAGGCTGAACAGCCCCAACTTTCTCAGCCTACATCAGGCAAAAACCCCACTATTCAGATATTTAAAGGCTATTACCTTAAATTTATAATAGCTTCCATGCTCATATAGATCTTTATATTACCTCTCCTCTGGATATAGACTGGAGTAACACATCTAGACCCCTTTATACCTGTTTATGGTCCATGCCAAGCTTCACATCTTTGACAGAACATGTACAATGCATCTGAAATAATCCGATCTAGATAACAGTGTTTGTCAGTGGCCGTAAGCCATTCACATGAGCAAATGGTTATAACCTGACAAGGCTTCCCAGACAGTGAAATGAAGTTTTAATAACAAACCTAAGATATAAGTCTTCTGATAACCTGAAGGATAACACAAAAGCCACACTGCTGCTGTCAAAACAACACTGCTCTGAGAAACCTCTAGAGTGAAAACATGCGTCATGCTGGCTCTCACTTGCAGAAAGCATCCTGGGCAATTCAGGATCTGCTATGATCACAAATTACCCTTCAGATGTGGTGCTGGTGGTGCTTCAGGAGAAGATTTCAAAGGAAACCCTGTATCTACAGGCCTGGAAACTATTTTCTTCTCTTTTGGTCCTATTAGTCCATTGTTTACGCCAGATTAAAATACCTACTCTCTGCATAAGCAAGGGTCTTCTGTTATACTGAACTGCTCCCATGCTGTACTAAGAACTTGCATTTGCCCAAGTTTCATATATTTCAGAAAGGCATTTGGCTGCAGCTAAAGAATGCTGGAGATGGGAAGCCATCACTTCCTTCTGGACCTTGTGAAACCCTGGGTCTCTGCCTTGTGCGGTCAACCTCAGTATTAATGCTGCCTCAGGGTATACTATGGAATTGAACAGATGAACCTACACTTTATTTTGTCCACTGAACACATGGGGCCCTTTTCAGTGCCCTCAGACATGTATATCACCCTAGGGGACTGCAAAACCCCCTCTGCATTGCTCCAGTTTCACTATCTTTGCCACTAAGGAGCCATTCTAATATCAAAGGTAAGTCCACAAAGGTTAGATCACACCAACAGAGAGCACACAAGACAGTATCCTTTACCAGAATTACTCTCCTAACATGCTGAAAAGGAAACTGTTATTAAGAAGAATAGATATTAATCTACACAGAGCTTACTGATGACAAGAAACTGGCAGTTGGTTAGTCTGGTCAGCCAAAGACATAGCAAAGTCTCAACAAGGAAACCTAATTGTAGCATGATTAATGCCAGTCGCTTCCTCTTTGCCAATCCTCTCCTCCTCCCTCACTTCCAACGATGGCTTTTTTCCACCCTGGCATCTTTAATAGAGTTAGTGCTGTGTGGCTAAAAGAAGCAGAAATAAAAGGATGTGTGAATAATGCCAGATGGAAACAGAAGAAGGCAGGGTGTAAGTTGCCTATGAAATGGAGATGATTATGGGCAGCGCAATTAGCAATCTGTGTAGCTGCCTTACTATGACTCCCCAGGTCAGAACACACTCAATATTGCTTCAGGGTTGAAGAAAGCACTTATTTGCTCTTGCAAGAGGTTACGAAGCAAAACACCTCCAAATAATCCACCCCAAAACCCACGTATCAATTAGCAAGGAACACAAAAGGACCCGAATAGAGTGCTGAGGTTCCTACAGTAAAGATTACAGAAGGAAAATTGACCCACACCTACATTCAGTCAAAATATTATTCCTTTCAATGTTGGGGGCGCAGGAACACTGCACACACTGCAGTGAAAAGATTCCTTTAATTCAAACTGAAGTGAGTTGTAACAGTGAACGTTATTGTTCACACTTAGGTCCATTTCCATCGCTTTACTTGTGCCCAGAAGCTGCTCTCTCAGCAAACAGCCCTACAGAGATCAACGTGCAGAATTCTCACCTTTACTGAGCAAGAATGAGTGAGGATACCCGAGTCAAGGAGGTCACAAAAAGAAACATGGGAACTCTTCAGGCCTGATGCACCAAATTGATTTTCACAGTACTCTGAGAGCATTAGCTTGGGCCTGACTTTTCATGGAGGCCTTGGAGCAGCAAATCCATGATCAAAAGCTGAAGTAATGATGGGATTATTGACACCTCTGAAGCAAGGCAAGAGCTCTCCTGAACTGGCAAAAACACCCCAAAACCCCAAACCACCCAACACCACAAAAAAAGACCCAACAAAACAAGAAAGCCCCCCCAAAAAAACACACCGAAGCAGCTAGGAGAGGAGAGGCGATGAAATCTCTGTTTTACCTTCAGCACTTTCTTTTCTAATCTTCAGGTTTTAAATGCACAAAAATCTCAGAGGAATGCTACTCATTCTCTGTATCTGTTCTCTCCGAATGCGGCTGTGTGGTGCTTTTTTTAAAACAATTTAATATATTCGTAACATGAAACATTTAATGCCTGTTGCACAAATGTGTAATAAAATTCAGCCCCATGGCTCTTTTACTGTCAAGCTAAATAGGATTCATTTGAAACAAACGTGCAGCTTTAAAATTTCTTCATCTGAATGTTCCTGTGTTGGAAGGGAACAATTCTCTTCTCCCATCACCCACAGATCAACAGGGATTTAGGGGAGCAGTAGGAGGGAATATTTCAGCTTTGGTTTTGTTTTCCCAGCCTAGGGGTTTGGATGGCAGAGCTGTACTGCATTGATGAAATGAATCCTTCCTTAGAGACATTGATCTGTGCATTAGAAGTATACACAAACAGAAGAAGAAAAGCAGCCCCAGACATTTTCAAAGGAAGGAAACAAAAGGACAGGGATACGGTACAAGGGATAACTACTAAGAGAAGTCTTTTCCTAACCTAGATGACATATCACTCGGGTCCAGTTTACTACCATGCACAAACTTGAATTCCTAGTAGTAGAAGGGGATCCTCTATGCCACCACTGAGAACTCACCTGAAGCAGACATTCAGTGAGCAAGCCACAAAAGGTTGTGGAACAAAGGCCCATGTGAACCACTGAAAGTTGCCTGGCTTTACTGTCTACACTTAGCATTGATGACTTCAGATTAAGCTCTAGACTGATCTCACAGACTAAACACTCTTTAGCAGCTGGAGCACATCTTCCAGTTCAGTTCCATGTGAATTAAAGTACAGTATATGGAAATGATTGGGAGATTTACTTCAAATGTATGTTCCTGATCCAGCCTAAAACAGTAGTGCAGATGCAGCAATAACACCCAAGAATATCAGGTCAAACACCGTGTTACAGTTACTTCCCCAACAAACCAGTTGCAATTCTTACTAGCTCCGAAGTGAGGGAGATTTACTGATAATGGTGTTAAGCAGGAGTCAACAAACTGTTTTACATTTTTATATACATAAAAGATTGTTTATTAGATAATGTTTAAAACTGCTTCCCTAACACGAGTTAGGCTTTAGTCTTTGAAGGCAGCTGCTAGGTTTGGTTCAGCATCATCCTTGGAGATAATCAGTGGTAGCTGGCAGAGGTGGTTTTCTGGGGATCTTTTCCTACCTCCCCTAAATCTGTATGCACCCCATGAAGGTGTCATTGGCCTTTAGGGTATCACTTCTGTAAAGCAGAATTATCAGAGTATTTGCTTTGTGATGGCCTCTGTTCCAACACTGGCACAGGTATGTAAATAAAGAGATATGCATTTCATACCCTGATTCTCTGTTGTCTCCTCCACAGGGAAGCCGATCTGCAAATCTCAGCTTTCTTTAAAATGAAGAAGCTGCACTAGACCATGTCCAGAAGAGAGGCCTCTCTGATAGTCAAACATCCTCCTACTTATAAAAAAATCTTATTATAAAAGTACATGCTGCAAATAACATTGGTTTTAACAGATTATGTGATTAAGCATGTACATGCGCTTTGCAGGGGGAGAACAGACTAACGTGACAACTGGTATATGTAAAGAAAGAAAGTTACGTATTTTATTAAGTGTGTAAGTAGGGAGTTTTCAACACAAAGAGGGAGAGGATGCCAATTCACACAAGAACTTCAGTCTCAGTCTTAGAACACTGAGCTTACATCTAAGTAAACATTCCTTTTCCAATAAATCATGATAAAAAAGCACTAATTTATGTTTCTAATTAATTTTCTAGAACAAGTAATAGTCACATTTGCAATAATCAGCATTTCTGGTCTGCACGCAAGTGTTAGCCACTTAGTTCTTATGCAGCATGAGAATAAAAGTTGGGAGTCTGAAATAAGTCAGTAAACCCAAAAAGCCCTCAGTGCTGTAAAACAGAATGAAAAGGACAATGGTAACTCCCAGTGATGCACAAAGCCCTGTGGGGCTTTTAGGTTTTAATTGGGTAGCAAAGATTTCTACCATCTCAGCTGCCATCAGTCATGTAATGCCTCTGCATCTTTCCTTTGTCTGGGGCCTTTTCTATGGTATTCCTGTAAACTGAGGCTATTTCTGGGCTCTTAACAACACATTTGTGATACATCTCTCTTAGTGAGGACTTAAGTGAACCCCCTCACACTGTCAGAGTCCCAGCACATAGACCGCTATGGAAAGAATCATTGATCAGAAGACAAAGGAAGAGCTAACATTCCAAATACATGTTACTAATCCAAGGAATCTCAGGAATGTGACGCAGAGTACTGGGAAATTGTGGGAAGATGCAAAGCTCTGAGCAAAACCATTCTGGAAAGTAACATGGCTGCTTCAATAGAAAGTTTTTCACAACCCTCTCTCCTATGTCACACTTATTGAGCTGACCCAGACTACTACACAGGGCTCTTATTTGTGTTTCTGCAGCAGCTGGTGCTTCAGTTGAAGCATTGGTAAAAATAGAGTTGTAAAAGAAGAGAGAAGCCCTCTGTAAGGCACTCACAAGACAGGACCAACTCTCTACTACTAGTCTGGTGTCACAAACCAAAACATAAAGGCTGATGGGGTATAAAGTCTCAACAAGTATGTCCCACCTCTGCAGTGACTCTGCTAAGGCCACATAAACCCAGAGCCATTCAGCTGACTGCAGAAGAGTTATCTTTGAATGCATCCAGTATCAGAATGAGAGTCTGTTATTCCTCTTGGCTTAGGCATCCCTGCACAGTAATTCCTTCGATACCTGCATTTAAAATGTCTCAGCCAGCAGGTTGTACTGGTAACATTCAGTAGAGTTCAGCTCTGATGGATACACAAATTTCACACCAGATCTGCAATGCTGCATTTGCATTAACAAGTCATATTCACTGCGAGATGGTATGGTCTAAAAGAGCCAACACTCCACAGCTATTCCAAACACCTTACTTCATCCCTTTCTGGCTCTTTTCTCAGTACATAAGATTCTGAAGCAAGAGACTGCTACCTGAGCGTATGACAGCCATCACAGGGCACAGTCCTGGGTGCTTCCTTTGCCTTCTATGACAGCAATGTGTTCTAAGTGCTGCTCAGCAAAATTTGATCCCTTTCCATGTATCCATTTTCAAACTACTCAGGCTCCAAAGCTGTCAGATGTATCTGTATGAAACCATAACGTTGTAATCACCATATCCTGTTAATTTAGGGTCTTTTAGCTTAGTGATTTACAAACTCTTAATGCAGAATAACATCAAACTTCAATGTCTGTCCCTAAAATTCTTTCTATTTTTTATTCTTCTGGTTTATATAGCCATACTTGTTCCTCTTTTTCTTATTAAAACCAGTGCTTAAATAGCTTTTTCACATATTGATTAGTCCAGTACCTGAAGAAGAAAAGTGATTGATGAACACACATGTTCATTTAAAGTAGATCTGAGGCAGCAATGAAATTAGTTGCTGACTTCAGTAACTTAGTCACAAAATTACGCTCATGGAACTAGCACAGAGTATTTCTGCTGTGCAGTCACAAAGTCCACTTTTGATGCTCATAACAAAAAGGAAGAGAGTCTGCACATGACTTCTTTACAGCATCTTGGACAGATCAGTAGCAATTTGGTGGATTTATGCAGGAAACCCACAGAGTTAAGGATTTTAAAAAGCACTGCTTTTTAGCCAGTGATAAATCATCCCATGTAGAATTTGTGAAGGTGATATGGATGATGAAAACACACTTTTTCCTTTCCAAGTACATACTGAGGCTAAAAAGAATTACAATGCTACGTACACATACTGAAACCTGTTCTGAGCAGCCTGACACATTGATAAGACAGAAGCTGCCCTTGAAGGACAAAGAAATTCTTCTGGGTTGTCTGTGCTGAGTTTCTAATGGAGGTACAGTAGAAATGCTTTCACAGCTTTAATAGCAGCTTTAGACAGGCACAAAACCTCAGATGTCTTGAAAGGACAGAAATGCAGGCATGCTGCTTGAGTCCATAGGAAGGAGAGCTGGCCCCGTGTTTACAGAGCCTTCCCTCTTCTCTACAGGGCAACTGGGCCCCTAAGGTGAAATATGTATGCTACATTCATGGGACAGGCATGACACGATGCTGAGGATATGAGTGGACTTTTTGCTAGTGCATACAGAAGAGCTCTGTACCTGTACAATGTAGATACCACTGCAACACCACTGCACCTTTGCCAAGTGTCATTAGGCTAGATCCTATATAAATACAGACAAACTCTCCCTGCACCCCACAGTGGTCAGAAGGGCAGGTTCACCAGTAGCTCGGTGACAACAGCAGCAGCCCCTTTTCTTCACCCTCATCACTCTTGGCATGGGCATGGAGAGGAAAGACTTTGGCAGCCCTGGGAGAGTACTTAAGCTACTGCTCAGCCGGTAGGATTGAAAACGTACTGCCCTGAGAGCCTTACTGCTCCTGTGCACCAAAGGTTTACTTGGAGGTAGCTGGCACCAGCCACTGGCAGAGAGCAGAAAAGATGGGACCAGGTTTGGGACTGGAAAGAGAGAGCAGCGTTTACATTCTTGAGAAGACAATATATGCTATAGAAATACAACAAACAATGATTGCAACCTGCTTAATACTTTTCTCTATCACTCAGTGGTTGGGGTTCCTCTGGCACACATCTAGAATAAATATTTAACACACCAATGTGAAGACAACCTCTCTCTTCCTTTGCCAGCCTCTTCATCTCTCAGCACTCCAACAGGACTGCTGTTTACAGAGCAGTGACAAAGCCTGATTAGGAATGCATCTTTAAAATGATGTGGGGAAAAGAAGGAGCAGATATCCTTGAGATCAGATGGTTCCCCAGAATGTTTGATCCCCCCAGATCAAATGCAGTGGTTTTTCCTCCCACTGTGTGCCTATGCGTGATCACCTCTACCAGTTTACTGGCAGGCAGCACAGTCCTTAGAATTCCTGATTACAGTCACATGAGAATCATAGCAGAAAGGAACAAACTTTGTCCATTAAAAGACAGCCTTGAGTTGTTTTTTGCCAGTTTTCTTGCTTTAGGCTAGTACTTTGGTGTTCATTCAAACCACTGAAGTCTCTTATCAGGGACAGCACAGCATAGAACTTGAAATGGAAAAAAACAGACAATCTGAGTTTCCTTAGAAAAAATTAGAATGCAAGCTTCGAAATGTCTTCACTTTGAACTTCTCTCTTCACAATTATCTCTCACTAAAAGCAAAACGATGACAATAAAGTGGCTAAAAGTAAAAAAAAAGAAGAAAATAGAAAGAAAAAGAAACTAAAATAGAGGGAGAGAGAAGAAAAAAATGGGAAGAACAGATTACATCTCCAGGGTTCGCATTCTGTTTTCCATATACATCATCTTTGTAACCACAGAACAGGAAAATCATCCTTTATTAATTACATTAAGTTTAATATTACATTTCTCACGAGACAGAAACATCTCACAGACAGTTATATCGTTCTCTTGATGCACCCACCTTTTTTCATGAAATAAAGTTCATATCAAAGGCAATCTCGGAATAAAGGAGACTGTATCATCCTGCTACCAAACTTTGCTAACTTGGACTCACTAATAATGGAAATGCAATGGTAGAACTAAAAGTTCCACAGAGCACACTGGGATTTTTTGCTTTCTCACCACTTGTCAAGGCTCAGTTGCTCATACCAAGAAGCAGAGCCCACCATGAAAGGAATGTTACAGCCAGGTACCTCACCTAAAGCTGTGGGTCCTGTTCTTGGTCTGCCTGTCAACCTTGCAGTTGTCCTTACCTTATCTATGCCTGCAGAGCAGCGAAACACGCTTCACTTATCACGCTGTGCAATTTCTACATGCAAATCTGACTAAACAGCGCTACTACGCTCTCAGATGCTTACTTGTTATCTAACAGAGCTCACGTCATACCACAGCTCAGCACTGGACCAATTCAGCAGACAATAAGAGATGAAGAAACAGGCTTTGAGGTGCAAAAGCATTGGTCAACTTGCCAAAAGAATCTCTTCTTTTAAACTCTTATTTTGAACCCACCTGTGTTTTCAGGTAACCAAGAAACTCATCTTTATTGGTAAGCAATTTGTTTTACAGCTGCTTGTAATCTCCAAACTTCCAGACTGAAAATCATTTAAAAACAAATGAGCTTCCCTGCAGATAAACCTCAGGATCTCTCAGAGCTTTTGAGTTAATAAAACTAAAAGGCGATGTTGAATTGAAAGGGGAGATGAAAAAAAGAAGAAGCCACAAATCCCCATGAGGTTCAGAATTTAACCTTAAGGCTGAAAGAAATGGGCAGAGAGTAAATTCCTCATTTCCATATGCCATTTTATGGAATTGGGATGAGGGCAGCAGCGGAGAACAGTATCTATACCTTGTTAGCACTGTTCATATCCTCACGCGTTTGTCTGTGTGTGTTTGTACTCCAGCTGGGCCTGGTGCCATCACATATTAAATATTCACTGCTTCAGACATTACAGCCAAGATTTTCAAAAAGCTTTAGTAGCTTGAGCTGCCTCCAACACTGAAACATCCCAAGGCGAGCAGCTTGGCAGCACTGGCGGTAAGGGAGGCCTTTTGAAGGTTTCTCAGACTGGATGCTCAAATAGGCCGGTACCCCATAATCATCAATTTGTGACAAAACCTGGCAGCAGCATGAGGCACATTTTCATTTACATAAACTGCTGATGGAGTTGAGAGGCGGCTTGGGTTGGACATTCCAATAATATCTGATATGAAACACAGGATAATTGTAAACCTGCCTCTCTTTTCTCCAGTACTTTAGTGTTTAAATGGACTGCACCAAAATGCTTTACAGGAACACTGTGGAATACTGTGACCTGACACTGAGGAAACACAGCTTACTTGGCTGGTTGGGAGCACTAACCCCGTGGTGGCCTGTGACGGCAGCTCTGTTGTGATGGGCTGCCTCAGCGCCAATGGTACCGCAGTTTCCACTCCAGCTCCTACAGGATACAATCCATGTGAACTAAAGTAGAGATATGATACAAGAAACTGGACACACATCCTGCGTGGCATCAAATTCCTCTCCTGCCAAGCAACAGCATCTTTTCCACTGAACACAGAACCACATTCTTTGGTCTATTTCTGCAGAATTTACCATTCTCCTCTTTGTTTCAGTTCACACAGAGTCTTAAGGCCCAGAACATCAGAACGTAATGCAACTGCACATCTTCTCTAATGCCACGTAGTAACAGAAATAAATTGTTCACATTTACTGCTATTTTTTACGGATTCTTTCAGACTTGCACAAGTCTTCCCATGATAACTGCAATTAAACTCAGCATGTAACTTGTCACTTTAATAAAGTTTCCTTTTTAACTCAAAAAAGTGCCTTGAAACCAAAGTGCAAACACCTTTAGTCACATTCTCTTTCCCCACATCCATGAAATTCAGCAGTGCAACCTCATCCTTGTTCAGGCTCACAGCACTCTTGACTTCTTACTTCCTCTAAAACTGGTCTGCCATGAGAGTTCAGCTGCACTGGTGATTGTACCACAGAGGGAAATGCACCAGTGGCTGCAGGGGACCACTCACTCTCTTCTGCTCTACCATTTCCAGCCACCATAGCACACAAAAGAAAGAGATTTATTCACTGAGTAACAAGCCACACTGCTGTAAAAACTATAGTTTAGTTATACAGTTATTTATTGGAGAAATTGAAGGTGCCTTTAGCATAACAAATAGGGAATGCAGGATAGAAGAAGACTGTTAGGTGAGGAAATGAAAATGGCTTGCCTAAGAAGAGGTTACACTTCAGCATGTTTTGTAAGGCTTTGCATAAATGCAAATGACCCTCTGCATTTCTGCATGTCAGCACAAAGTAAAACACTAGATGGGTCTGTAGGAGGGAGGACTAAAAATTAGGCCAGCAAAGGAGCTCATGTACACACAACTGTTCCAAAAACTGAGGGACAAAAAGGGAGAAAGCAGCAGAGGAATCACTTGAGGAGACTCACTGCAGGTCTCATACCCAGGCAATTCTTGAAATCAGTCTTGACTCTGCAACAAGACGCATCTTTCCCAGTACAGCCCCATGCAAGAGGAGCGTGAAATGCCCAGAGACCCCATTGACAGGAGCACTAATTCAGCCTATGAGAAGAAATACCCAGGAGAGTTTAGAACAATGATGAAATTAAAGAATTTGAGCTCAGCCAAGGAGCAAATGTGGTTTTACACACCTCCAGCTTGCTGTTTCTAAGAGCACATACCGTGACACAAATCGTAGAATCAGAATAGTGAGGGCTGGAAAGGACCTTAAGCTCATCCAGTTCCAATCCCCCTGCCATGGGCAGGGACACCTCCCACTAAACCATGCCACCCAAGGCTCTGTCCAACCTGGCCTTGAACACCACCAGGGATGGAGCATTCACAACTTCCCTGGGCAACCCATTCCAGTGCCTCACCACTCTCATAGTAAGGAATTTCTTCCTCATATCCAATCTAAACTTCTCCTGCATAAGTTTGAACCCATTACCCCTTGCCCCATCACTACAGTCCCTAATGAAGAGTCCCTCCCCAGCATCCCTATAGGCCCTCTTCAGATACTGGAAGGCTGTACATGCCAAACAACTGTGCTCCAGTAACTGAGCATGGCTGCAATGTCCCATGTTACAAAGGTGTCACTCCACAAAGGGTACAAAGCCCTTGCGGCAGCTCAGTATTAAAATGCTGAGATAAGAACTGTGTGCTTTCTTTTGCAAAGAGAAGGGAAAAACACTCTTTGACCTTCATCTCAGCAGCCTCTTCTGATTCTACCACAGTCCTAAGGCTGAAAAATACACTTCTCTTTCTCAAAAGGAGGAGGAAGATCCACATCTAGCAAAGAGAAAGATCAAATGAATCAGCGTTTGTAGAGAAGTCATTATCAACATGTGACTGAGGAGTATGTGATCCTGTCCATGACATCAGAGCTGCACCAGAAAGATCCCATTAGTTTCATCTCACAGCAGAACCTCAAAGGTGCCCTAAAGGCACAACACACTCACAAAGAAGTATTTCTTAACAAGACCCAGGCATCTTTCTCTCTCTCCAGTTTATAAGGTTTCACCACTGTCAAGAAAGATTTCCAAACAGAACTTTTAATCTTCCATTTTAAACTGAATGAAAGAAAAGATAAAGTAGAACAGAATTATCCCCAGTTCCTCACCACCAGATGTCTGGCACTCACCCTCTTTCTGTCCAAAAGAATTCACAGCATGATGCTCCATGTTGTGTCTCAGTCTACTAAACCTGCATTGGCTAACTGCAAAATATATATGGCTTTGCTTTTGTGTTTTGAGCCTCATAAACATCTGTGACCATATTTAGAAGATCAAAGAAAATGAGTGACATTTTCAGCTACATTGTTTTCAGTTAACTAAATACATCTTTTCGGGAATATGATAGATGCAATTGTTCCCATTGGATCAGCCAATTCAGCATGCCAGCACTGCATGATCTCATCTGTCTTCAAACAAAAATAAAGAAAATGGAAAGAAAACAGCAGAATTCCGAGTGCCAAGCAGGGCGGGGGGAGGGCTCAGAGGAAGCAATATGATAAAGTGTAATGGCATCACATGGGACTGCAGGATTAACCACCTGCTGCCACTTTCAGAAGCAGCAAAGACAGCACCTCCACCTTATCACCGCCAGCCAGAAATCAGCCAGACCAAGGAAGCTCTTTGCATTACTTTTCTGCTACTCCTGGAGAATTAAGGTGAACCCTAATCAACAAGGCATGAAATAGAGATCTCTTGCAAGAAATGTTGGAAAAGGTCAAGTTTCTCTCAACTTTGCAGAAAGGTTTCACACAAGTTCTGGGCGAGATGGTGAATAACAGAACAAACTAAAGATACTCGACAGCTTGGGCTGGCTTCATTGTTCAAATTACATCTGAAAACAGAACCCTCAAAAATGCCTGATGCTGAGCTTAGCGGGACCTACCACTATTTTACCTAATCTAATCTAAGATATTCAGAGGTTTAAAATACAATCATGTCAGCTGGAGTCTAATTTCTCTCTCCCCTGTGGATTCAGTGTCTTTCAAAGCTTTCTGGCATTATAAAGCAAGCCAAAGAGCACAGCTTAACTTCTGTATCTCCCATATAGCTTTGTGTCAATAAATGGGGATTTTTTATTTGAAAGAATAAAAGGTGTTAAGATAAGGTCACCCTAACGTATACAGCACCTCAAGCCAAAGGCTTTTTCAGTTCGTCAGTGAGGAAGTCGACATGAACATCATCTTCGAAAGTAAACATTATGTAGAAGATATGGCAGAAATCAAATTCAGCTGGACCAGAAATTCACCTTCAGATTTTAGGGCTACCCAATGGAACCTCCTGTCCAGTCTGAAATGCACAAGACAGAGGTTTACAAGTAATTCATGCTCCTAACTGTATTTTCTAAAATCATCAATCTTAACTATTCAGTATCTATAATATCCTTTGCATTCAGAGAACACAAAAGGACTTCATGAAAGCCGTAAGGAAAACTATTTGTATTTTCTTTTAAGATTACCTGCCCGCCACCCTGGCTAATAATACTGCTAACAGCACACTGGCTGAGCACAAACAAGTAAATATTACATTAGGAAGCGGTACATCAGGGTTTTTTCCTGTTCCCCCAATGATGAAGGCATGTTTCCAGCTCAGTATGAATCTATCTCAAAATCGAATTCATAACCCTTTTGTCGTTGTATTTGTGGTGTTGTTGCTGTTGTATTAAGAAATGTAAATCGTGCTTCATTTCCATCAAAGTAAGTACCAGTCAATTCTTTGTTTCTCCAAGCATGGACTGAATTACAGCACCTTGTTTCCTTTCACACACACTGTTTCCTCTCCCCTTTTGATTGCTGTTAATCAGTTCAAAGAGCAGGCAGTGCAAGGAAAAGATGTGGAAACAAGATAGCGAAATCAAACAGTTTCAGTTATGAAATGTAACGGATGCTCTGAAGATGTGGCATAAACTCCATGATGCACATCATGCTGCTAATCTAGATTTACTGTGATAAGTAGAGGAAATCACAATTTAAGGTAAATAAAATAACTTGCTAAAATCTACATTACCTTGAGAGGATAGAGATTTTTCCATTTTTCTGCAATTGTTTGTTATGAATTAAATAAATATTAATTTTACTGGAAAACACATTAAGAACTCAACCCTAAACAATACTTTTGGCTCTAGGAAATTGAACACATGAAAATTCAGATGAGCCGTTCATGTGCCTGTGACACTGTGAAGAACGTGAATCTCCCAACCAGAACAGAAAAGCCTAAGAAACTGCAAAAAGATATTTGGGAAAAGAGGAAGATGCCAGGTTTAAAACAAATGCTTTTGTTCTTTTAAGGCCATAGAAGAGAGTTAATTGCTTCATAATGTAGAAAGCATTGAAGTATGAAAACAATCTGCAATTCAGACAACCATTCTGTGTCCACAAGTTTAGAGTTCATTACCAATGCCTCATCCATTTATTTTAACATCACTGCACTAAATTCCTACTATCATTCGTCTGCTTGCACCACATCTTGAATTTTAGCAGATTTCGGTTCCATTTTGAAGTGTTGGAAGCAGATAACTCCAAACAACCGCTTATGTGGATGCAATTGCTTGATAAAACAAGGTAATGGAACACTCTCCTGCCCACAACTGGGAAAAGCACTGGGGTGCTCCCCATCTGTCCAGCTACATTTGTACTGCATCTCCGGGACACCTTTGGTATCAATCACATAAAATAAGCTGCTCATATTCAGAGTAAGGTCAAAACGCTGAGCAACAGCCCTTGTAGGCAATTTGCACTCTGTCGATACCATATTTTATATCACCGGATTAGGCACTTTAGAAATAATTCACAATATAGAATATCCTCATCCACCGAATAAATTCATCGTAGTCCTTACTCACTGGATTGCTGTTGAGTAAATATCTTCAATTGCTCTGTCCATCAGAGACGTCAGTACGTTCAAAATTCATCACTAGAGACAAATGATTTTAAGTGTTCCTCCCCACAGTTCATTACCTGAAATCTACCCAGGGTGGATTCACCTTGAGTGCTTCAGAAGCATGGAAATACTAACTCAAATTTTCCTTTAAAATATAGTTTCCAAACCTGGCATTTATTTATTTACCAGAAGGAACTGAAACTGTTTTCATATTTCCCTAAAATAAACCTACCATGGAGCACTGAATTTAAATAACCACAGAATCATAGATTAGCTGTGGTTGAAAGGGACCTTCAAAGGTTTGACCTGCTGGCTACGTAGGTCAGCTACTAATAAACCTTCAGACCTCCCCTCATCTCCAATAAAAACTGAACTTTAACACCACCAAGTATTCCTATTGTAGAGGCTGTATTGGCCTTCAAACTCCCCATCACTGGAAAATTCTGCTAAACTAATGGAAAACATTCAGTCTGGCTCTGAGAAAACATAAGCTCATTTATATGTGAACCCATGTAACAGAGTGTTTCATTTCTTCAGGCCTGATTCACACTGATAAGCTCTTAATCCAAATAAGGGAAAAAGATACTTTATTAACGCAAAATTAGCTGTTGAGGATCCTGCTCATTCACTCTGTGCCTGATCTGAGCTTTCGCATTCAATGTTATTGAAAACAACAGCACCAAAAGAGAGCACTGGAGGACCTCAGGGTATTTTTTGCTCTACCATTAACAGAGGAGGGTTTGGAGCCCAGAGGATATTGCACATCCAGAACTGGGATAGGTGAACTCAGGCACACCACCTGGGAAGGGACCTTATGGCAAGATTCAAGCGTTACCCTTGGATCTCCCTTGGCATGAAGGAAGAGCCTTCTTTTTGTTTGCAATTGCTGCTGCCAGAGGTGTCACACTTCACTTGTAACTGTCCATTTCAGGTGGAATTAATCTCTCCCAGCTCACACTGACAGTACCAATGTGTGAATGGGTGATCTGGGAGATTGGAAAAATCTGGTGAAAATCTTTCAGCTGAATCCCAGGACAAATGATCAAATTCTTCCCCAGCAAAACTCCCAAAAAAAACCTTTATTAACTTCAAATTAATTTAGGTCACACAATCTACGTTTGCTTAAAACTATTACTCTTTGTTTGAGGCTATTGTTTTTAACGTTGCAAAAATCACCAAGTTAGAATTCTTGGGGGGGATATATTGAAAGCTGAACTATATTTTAACCATCACCCTAGAAACACCAGGAGCATCAGTTCTCTCCAGATGGTTTTGCCCAATGTTATTTTTATATCATTTTCTGTTAGATCTAGAACTGTCCCTCAGAAAAATTAATTAAGCCTAAACAATAGAAAACAAAATCCTGTGTCATGTTCAAGGAACCTGCTGGGACCCATCTGAACTACTGGAAGATAATTTAATGAGTACTCATTAAATTAACATCTACCCCCACAGCAAGTTTGGCAGTAAAAGATATAAGCAGAAGAGCTTTAAATGGCTTTTCCTGCTCTCAGGGCTCCCGCTGTCTCATTTGGCTCAGGCAGTTTGAATTCCATGCCTCCGCACTCCTGGGAAGCTGGGGGTGGCTGCAGAAGAGATTCACAAGACTTCATTTTTACTGTAAATTTCCAGCATTAAGAGGAAAAGAAGACTCATGAGCCACAAGCACAGCTGCCTCTGGAATTAAAGATACTTCCCCAAAGGAGTGCATGGAGCTGCATGCGCTTGGAGACCCCCTCCAAGTGAAGTCTCAGTGTGGGATCCCCCTCGCAGTCAAACTTGGGCCCTTCAGCCTGTACCTCAAGGCAGGATGCTGCCTAACCCACTCTGCAAGCTTTCATTTGCCTTTTCTAATCCTTAACTTTCCCAGGGAAAGGATGTTTGTGAGAAGCTGCATACCTGGTGAGGAGCCTGCTTTGAGGGCTTGTAGGGGTCCTTGCTTGCAGCTGGCTTAGACCTTAAACAGCCAGGCTAGAATCAGAGAGATGCAACTGGGGCAGAGGTGCAGTTTAATCTTACAGCATGTTTCATATTCCTGCCCGTTAATTAAGGAAAAAAGGAAAGAAAAGGTTTTCCTGTAGTAGGTAATTTGCTACTGGAGCACTGTGGAGATCAACAGGAATGTATCAGTGCTGTATAGCACCAAGATGGACAGAAAGAAAACTCAGGTTTCATGCTGACTCATGCCTTGGGTAAAATGCAGGTATTTTGCTTTGAACTCAGAATGGGTTTGTTTTTACAGCCTGCCATGCTGTTTGCTGACTGAATAATGCACTTGGTTCAAAAGGCATCTAAATACACTTGGCTCTTGGAAACGGCAAATTACTTGATGCATTTTTAATACTAGGGTACTATAAAGTATGTTACCAACTGTTCAGGATTGCTCAACTAGCATTCAGGATCAGCCTAATAAGTAAGGAAAATAATGGTGTATTAGGATGATCCATCACTACATTATGGACACTGGTTTTCTCTTACAAAACCCAATCCCTAATACCTCATCTGGGCTAGAGCAGATTCTGTATCAGTGAAAGCTGCATCAAAAGCAAAATTTATTCACATGCACACAATGCTTCTGAACAGTATCAGACAGTGCAAAGAAATTTTATGTGTCAAAGAGATGCCCCCTACACATCATGAGGAAGAACTGACTATGGTAGAAAAGCAGAGCCCCAAAATGTCCTACAGGTTCTTGGGGCTCAATTCCAGCACAGTCTGGAGATTGCTGCTGAAAGTGCTGGCAGCTCTGCTAAGGTCAAGGAAGATGGGGCTTCATGCGATACAGGCAAATTAACAGTCTCTTACAGCACTTACAGCATATATAGGGAAAAAACCAACAGGCAATAAAGCCTGTTTAATGTCTCCAGAAACAACTCAAGGGACTGCACTGTTGAGCTGGCAAGGAGTTCAGTGACCAACTGCCTGGCCCTCCTCTCTGGGTCTAGTTGCTCAATTCCTGCATTCTAAGTGCAGCAGCTCCAAACCAAGGAACAGGTTTACAGGAGTGTGCTGCTGTCAGCCTGAGGTGGACCTTGCCAGGCGAAAAAGGAAGCATGTCAGAGAAACGGTCACTGGATGCTTATAAGCCCTTTATTACCAACCCTCCCTGGGACAGGATCCGTGGTCCTCACTCCAACTCATTTTCAGAGGCTGTGCTGAAACCATTTGGGAAATAACACCCGGGGCAATCTTGCCAAAGATAAACAGATCCTTTAAACACAACTGGGATACAGCAATCCAGCACAGGGAAATCAACAGAACTCTGCAATGAAACTGTGTAGACATAGCTTATCAAAGCCTTGACAGCGCTTGAGTCCTGCTGCAAGCAGCAGTAAAAGAAGTGACTTTCTAAATGGTTCTCTTAAAGAACAGAGATTAAGACACTTCCATCCTATAATGAGCATTTTTAGGTGAAGGGTTTTTTTGTCTGGAAATTAAAGAATATTATATAAATTACAGAACATTATATCTCCACTACAGCATCCAGGAGATAAAAAGCTGTGGAGCCATGCAGCGAGACTACAAAAGAGGGCTATATACAAGAGGAAAGAGAAGACTCTGCTCCCCATAAAATTTGTTGATTTATTTTATTCTAATGTTGTGTTCGTCCCTGGGTCATTTTTCACATGGAGCCTCTTGGCAGAGCATGCCAAGAGTAGGCAGAGATAGAATCATTTTGCATGGACAAACTGCTTTAAAAAATGAAGAAGGAAGAGGGTACTGGAATTTAGAAATGGATTTGTTAGGACGGAGACGACTACAGGAATGATTGCTACTGGTCGAAGATTTTCCTTCTGCTTGGAGTTTGTTGTTTTCTCCTTAGCTTTTCTCTTTTATTGTGTTTTAAGTATTTAACGTGTGCACACACATGTCAGCTTGCTCTCTCTGTCTGTTCTTCCCTAAATCCATAGCCCATCTTTCTTTCTGGATGCAGCTGAACTGCAATAATGAAACTTCCTTTTGTTCTTGAAGTCGACTGCAGGGAGTAATGGGGGAGCATTAAGGTCAGAGAAGAATCAAAGCTGCATACAGAGCCATGCGCCTGACTTCCCTCCGGGTAAACTAAGGTGATGCAGCAAAAGCAAGCCTGAACTGAGGTTCTGTGTGCTGCAGATCCCTGCAGAGAATTTCACCCAGCTGCAGTCAGTGTTAAACTGCAACTGAAACTGCGCCAGATGTGGAAGCACCCTACATTTACCCTGGTGGCTTGCAGATTGCTGTCTAGCCAAATGTCTTATGAGGCTGTTGAAGCAGTGACTGGGGCTTGGGTTGCTTTGCAATAACGCTGAAGCATTTAGGACTTTGCTACTGTTAAGTCTACTTTTATGAGTAGGCCATAAAGCTTGATGTGGTGGAGCAGAATTGCACCCTATGGCCAGGAGCCATGCCCATCAGTCTGGAAGGGAAGAAATAGAAGCCATGGCCACAAACACAGCTTACAGCGAAAAGCAAGACAAACAGTCTCAATAAAGCTCACTGTGGTACAGAGATACTATTTTGTGACTGACCACTCCTTTTGCTCTGGAGAGCTGAGTTACTGTAGCCCTTGGGAAAATATATTTCATTGATTTCTACATGAGTAGTTTTAAAGAAGACCAGGACATATTAAGTCCTATATTTAACATAGCAAGAAAACACTAGAAGCCATCAACTAGCCTAGCGTAGCTTAAACGCTCCTTCAAAACTCAACAAGAAATAGAGATGACCCTACCCTATGTATACATATATATGTATATACACACACACACTGAGCTTCAGTTATGGTGTGCTGAAATCCCTGTCAAAACCTAGTCCTAAATCATGTCATCATTGCTTTCCCCCAACTGTTCAGTCCTCATTGCCCAGGCCAATGTCAGCAACAGCTTGTAGCCCCAGAACAAAATCTGCCCAGACGAATGGGTCAGCCCTGCCATCAGACAGCACCAGGCACTACATCCTCCACCAGTGCCTGGGGGGTATTTTTGGAACCTTCTGTACTTTACTTCAATTGCAGCTTCTATTCAATAACTCTTCCCAGTCCTACACCCAAGCACTGGTTAACTCGAGAAACAAGATCTAGCTCAAACCAATGCCTATAAGCCCTGAACCCCACATTTAACCATATTCTCCCCAAGAACAAGCAAAGCCTACCCAGCCAAATCCAAACCTGAGCTAGTTGCCTGTCTTAACTGGTAGTCTTTCTATCACAATCACATTGCTGTTGATTCCTTATCTCAGTATTTCTCTTCATGCCTCAGGAATTCATAGACACTGAGGACTTCATTGCCATTCCCAGCTGTGAAGGAACATGAATTACTTCCAAAGGAGAGAAAGGCGTGGGTGGAACACTAGGAAGCATCCTGTTCTCTAATGGTTATTTCTATTCAGCTGCTGAATCAGGGAATGCTTTCAGATTAGTGCTGCCACTGTTTGGAACAGCATCTTAAATGCTATTGATTTTTACGATGATTAGTTCATTTGTGGAATAATTTGCCATTTACAGTGTTTTAGACGAACTCACCATCAGTTTCCCGGTGGCATTTGGAAAGCCACATTCTGGAGAAACAAGCTGTCAGGGAATATGTGATGCTGGGCCACCTTCCATTTTTCTGACCACTGTTCAGCTGCAGCTAAGAAACACCTTGCTATTAATCCATCTTTGTAACATTTTATACCGAGCTGTACAGCCACATGGATTCTCACAATTACCATCTGTGAGGTACTCAAAGCAATGTACACATCAACCTTCAGATGTCTACACATGTTAGGGACAAGATGAGCATGTATGCCATTGTCTCACAAGTGAGGCAGTTTGAAGCACAGACGATGGCTGCTGTCAGAGCGATCTGTAAGCACTATTCATTTTGCTTTGCAAAAGATCAGGTCATCCCGATACAGAAGACGAAGGTGTTTGTAGTTCTGAGCTATGGACAAATCCTTTGAAGTCAATCTGCAAAGCATGAAGTTAAACAAACTTAAAGCCTTTCTGCACAGCAAACTCATACCTGACAAACACACCAGTAAAGGGCCAGGAAGCAAGCACTGCCATAATTAAGAACAACAGCTCTTGCCAAGCACTGACTCTAAATTGTGGAATATAAACTTCCCAAATCTGATGTGCATTTCACCAGAAACAAGTGTTTTGAGGAATCAGCTAAAGCAAGATACGGTTTCAAGGCTATTGGCAGCCTTAAATGCAGCACATCTCCACAAGGCTTGATGGAAACAGGGCTGCAACTCCAGCTCAGCCAGCTCAGTCATCCCCAGATGACTGCATTTCCTACTGTGTAAAAAACACGACAGTCACCACCAGCATCTGCTTCTTGAGTGTCAAAAGGAGCCCAGCAAGAGGACTTGCTGTTTGTGAGATTACTTACAATTTAACCTGGCTCAGGGCTAACAAAGATCAGCTTTCCTGGTTTTAATTAGCTTCTCTATGCCCAAGCCAATACACCTCCTGAGAGCAGCACACATCAGCACATCTGATTATCTTAACCCAGACAGACAAATGAAAGAGTCTGACAAGAACTGTGCCTTCAGGGGATTTACCTGAGGCAGCTGCTCGCTGGGCTCTGGTTTACATGATAGTTTGAACAGCAGAAACTTGTTCAGAAACAAACATTTCCAAGCGACCCATAATGAAAACATGATCACTTCGCTGACAAATGCAGGGTCACAGCGTGCAAGACAGCTCATGCCACAGATGCTGCTCTCCTGCTAGGCAGGGCTAGAGCTCCCAGGGTTGATGCCTTTATACATACTGCCTAGAGGCTGTACACACGCACAGTCAGATGAACATTTCTGACATCAATTGATTGGAAATGTGCTAAGACACAGCTCTTCTGCATGACCAAAAATCCATACAATACCATGAAATATTTTCCAGTAGGAAGGGATTACAAGAACCAGAGCGGGGTTTTCTTTATACACACACGCATACACAAAAGCAGCTTTGTGTGTGGACATGTGCACACACCACTGTAGAGCAGTCTCTCTCACAGCCCAAATGGAAAGATTAGTTCAGGCTTTCTTTAATATGGCACTGACTCCTGACATTTCCTTTGTACGTGTTATCACATGCTCAGGATTTGCTGCTAGCAGAAGCTGCCAAAACCCTTATTCCCCATCTCTCTGCATTATTCCCTTTTGCAATTGCTGCCAATCCCTCTTCTGCACAAGACATGAACACCTCACCCTACACCCACAGCAGGACCTCAATAAAAGAGCCAAAAAAAGGGTCTTCAGGTAGGGGAGCAGATCAAATAGAGAAATAGAATAAATTCAACAAAGAATGTATCCTGACAGAGAATTTTGTGCCAGCAGCCACCCCCAACTTATAACAGGAAACTTCTTGCTTGTACCAGCTTGGAAAGAGACAACTGACCTGGTATCTGGACTGTGCACTGTGCAGAACTTTTAAGATGCTTAGCTTTCTAGAAGTACCCGTTTCAGAGCAGACTTGATTTATGGCTTCACTGACATTGCATTACAGCATTACAACAGCTGGTGACAGTGACAAGGCAGCATCAGAGCTCCATTGCTCCAGGCAGGGTGAATCACACAGATGAGTGAGTGCTGAAGGAAGGGATGGCCCATGTGCATGATGGTGAGAGAGCACCCAAGAAGCAGGATAGGACCTTGAGTGCTGAAAATAAGAACCAACTCTGCTGGTGGCATCCTGTTCTCTTATTCAAGACCATGTTCAAATTCATCTTACTGATGCAAAACCCGATATCAATTGTATAATTACCTGCACAAATTTTTGAGATATAACAGTATTTTCTGGCAGCAAAGCAGTAACACTATGGACACATCTCAGAGACCTGAGGGCAGCTGTGAGGGAGAAACATTACAGCAGAGTAAACTGCATAGCTATCAGATATATGGAGGCACACTCAAACTCTGGAAAATAGTTTTACTTACAGTCAGTGTAATCCAAATCAATTAGTCCCACTAGCATCCTTACACTACCTCAGATACTAAACATTCAGATACTAGCCCAAGCTCTTCACTCAACTGGTAGCAAGACTATTCGCTACGCTATATTCACCTAGAACTGATAATTCCAGTTACAAATACCAAACTGCATCCTGCCTTGACTGAATTCAATGTGCACCAGTAAGAATACGAATCTGAAAGCAGTCTGGCTCAGTTCATCATAATTTGGAGTCCTCAAAACAGGAATTGTGTAATAGAACTTCTGCTATTTTATCCTAAAGTTCGTGATAGCTTAGAACTGTCTCCCTGCAATACACATCAGCAATGCTTTCAGTAACATTTTTTCTCCTAGTAACTGCAGTTGGCCAACAATATCTGTAAATTGATCTGCACTTATCTTCTTCCGGTTATTGCAAAAATCTGGTCCTTCTGAAACAGTGTCATCTGCAGCCTGCAAGATGAAATTAAACCTAAACTTATAGGCTTAATCGTATTACTGTGAATGGAGTATCGATTGCCGCTAATTTTATCATGAGTTTTGAGAGGTTTGCTTGCTGCCTGGCTGTCACTTTGATGCAATGGGGCCTGCGGATATTTGAAAGGGGACTGATACCTGTATTTGAGAAAATACCACCAGTAAGTGTGCAAAGAGAAATAGCCCATCCTCTTTACCAGTGATCAGGGGAGTGATTAGGTTTGGTGAATCACAGGAACACCTTCTCTAAAGCAAATAGACGGTACAGAATACTCAGCTTCTTCAAATCACTTTCTAACAGTGGCAGCAGCTCAGGGAAGTTTGGCTTCTCCATGAGCAACAGTTGCCACTTCGAATTTCAACAATACCCTATTTCCCTCAGGACAGTCATGTCACAACAGTGATCACCTAAATGCTGAGGTGTGCACACTGGACGAAGATGGTACTGAGAACCAAGTTATCAGTCTGGATTTCAGCATCACGCGGACACTAAGACTACCTGCCTCCCTCTGCCTACCTGACTAACCCAGCAGCACTCAGCAGCAGCTGGAACCACACGTAGAGTGAGTCTGTACATAAATGAGCAGCGAGACGCATGTTTCTGGCCTGGGCTGTCTCTATTGCAGGTGCTTCTGGTGAAGAAAATACTGGCAGGAGAGATCCAAGCCCGTTGCTTTGACAGGCAGGCAGTGTAGGGAGACAAGGTGAGTGATAAGCGATACAGCCTTTGCTCTTCCTACTTCTAGATCCTATTTCCATGAAATCACCTGAGGTTTGAGCATCCTTGGGCCTAAAGGTTTACAAAATCTGCATTCATATCTGGTGTTTTAGCTTTTGTTTCATGAAAACTTTATTTTAGTGGTAGAGATAAAACAGACAAGACTGAAAAACGTTTATATTGCATTTAATGAAAATTAGTACATTAACATTAAAGGCAAGTTACATGGACCTTGCTTACTCAGACTTGCCTTATTATGGATTCACCATGTAAAGAATTTTCTCTATTCAGTTTGCTACCTAATGATAGCCTAAACAGATTTTAAAGGATTGATCAGCAAATAACCTTGCCTAAAACAAAGATGTCTTTGAAATTAAATCTGGAGAGACGTGATGGTGGTGGGGAGAAAGCCTATCAGGGATTTTAAGACAAAAATTTGTCATTCCAGACTACAGAAATAGTCCACTGCCTACCTGTTTTACATTTCAGAGTCACTTATCCTATTCAGATCCCTCTTCAGATAGAGATTAGCACCAAAGCATCCACATGTATAGATTATAACACCATTATCTGTATTTTGGAACATGCAGCAGATTGCGGTACCTCCAGATGCAAAAATCTGTTTATAAAATGTATGATCTTTGTTCTTCCTTGGATCCTTTTCTAATGTACTGTCCTTGATAATACTATTTGATATTACAGTGCATTTCTCAATGCCAATTACAGGGCTGTGGTTTCCTTCTGAAGTATGCTTCTCATTGTTCATTAAAGCATGTTCTTGTCTTCACAACTTCAAAGGAATTAATATTCCCCCCCCCCCCCTTTGCTCTGTCTTTCCCCCTGCTCCAATGTGCAGCTGAATTTCTAATGAGCTCTTATTTAGTTTTTGGAAACTAAATGCAAGAGCATAAACCTTCTTGGCCAAGTGATGCTGGCCCAGAGAAGGCAGTCCATCTCGTGAGGTGGTTGAACATTTGAGCTATCTGGCATGCACCTTTTTACCTGATGTCCATTAATAGGGTTGCTTGTATCTTCATGCTCAGACATAATTTCTTATGGTGACCACATCTAGAAAAGATTGCTCAGGTACATCTGCTGCCCAGAATAGATCTGCATTACCCCCATTTCCATATTTACTGCCATGAAAAAAGAAACACCAACATGAAAATTAGATGAGATTCTTCATCAGGAAAACTCGTCTGTCTCTCAATTCAACTGGAGGAGCAGCTTATCCCTGCATACAATTACTTGCATTTCACCCTCAGTAATAACTGGGCTTTTGCTCTGGCTCCTTTTTCTTCTTTAAAGAACGAAGCACTGCCAAAAGCCTACTATTTTATCTGCATAAAGGGTTTTTATCCTTATAAATAATTAGGCTGATTCATCAGAATCCCAAATCCTCTAAGCAAAACTTTAAAGTGAGGCAATGGACTATTATTTTATCCATTTTAGAGACGAGCAAAGAGATTCAGAGATGCCTAATTCATGCAGAGGCGAGTACAAATTTACAAGTCAAAATGTACTCTAGATCCAGGAAAGAGATCTAAATCCATTTAAACACCCACCATAGCTGTTCTGGTAAATATTACTCATGCAGAACTCATTAGTAATTGGTTTGTGAAAGCAACTTTCTGGACAGAAGCAACCCTGATTTAAATGGGAAATGGCAACCTATAGATTACCTGTCAGTATATGTTATTCCAGGGGCACTCATGGGTAAGGATGAGCGTTATCCCTCTTGTCCCTGGTTGGACACAGCTATACATGGCACTGAAGGTCAGGACTGGAAGAGCCAGAAGCCCACCCAGCATTCATTCTGTGAGAACCCAGAAATCTGCCTCTCAACAGTGTTCTCCATTTTTTCTCTACTTTTTCTTACCTTCATCATCTATCATACTCTTAATACTCAGAATTCACACTGATATTGCAACAGGTAGAATTTTCAACCAGGTTCAAGACAGAAAGGCCTATTAATGTAATCTACTGCATCACACGGGCCAGGTGACATGACCCTTGCATTCTACCACAGATAAAAGTTTCCTCTCTCTCCCCATCTGAAAGAAAATAGATTTTCTTCAGTTGTATTACTGGAAAGGAAAAAAAAAAGCCCTGCTATTTTCTCAGTTCCTCGTCTTTATATGAGAGAGAAATAAAATGGTAGCTAAGAACAGATTCTGTCTATCAGCTGCATATAGACAACATGTGCCTCTTCTTTTTTTATTGCCTGACCTCTGCAGTATCACAGCTTACCCAATTTTGTGAATTATTGTTATTTTTTATATTATTACAACTGTAGGAAATTTCTATATAGACTATAATGGACCACAGCTATCAAAAAGTTGTTACAACATTTTGTTATACAAAGTGAACAAAAGCACCGCAATCGTAAGAATCATTTCAGGAACTGTATGCATTTAAGGCCACCAAATCCTAGTACTAGGACTGCATCTTAAATTTAATTCAAGTCTTTTATTTGTAAACCACTATATTCAGTTCCTTTTTTTGCTTATCAGTTCCACTTGATAACGTCCAACAACTACATCTGAGACTGACAAATAAGTTCTTTCTCTGGTTGACTCAACACCCAGACATCACCAGTTCAGGTTTCTTACCAGGCTTTTCTTACCAAGCATAATCTTGAGAAAAGCCTTTCAGTTCTCCCGAGTCCAATTTATCATTCAGCACTCAGAGTACATTAAAAGATTTTCATTGGATGTGTCTGGTGTTAGATCAGACCATCCATCCATCCATCTTGTCTACTTCAACTACAAACACTCTACAGCAAGGGTGTCTCAAAGTACATAGTTACATACTACAGATAGCCCAAGGGGCCACAAAGCACATAGTGGCGGCAGAGCTGTGCCATGAAAGCCTGATGATGAGCAACAACTTTGTTTAGAAAGGTTTATTTACACATGCAACCATTTCCATTGCAAATATCATAAGAACTGTTACTCTAGTCTTGATTTTCTTTTATATTAATCACAAGAGCAGGATTATATCATAGCGTCAGATAAATCTCATTTTGACTGTTTCCTCCAATGTTCCTGATCCTAATGAGATGTTTGGATGACCTCTTTTTCTACAATTGACCTTACAGCAGCTTCTTATCATACAAAGCAATGCCAGTAACAAACTGTAACTACATAAGCTACTTCCAAAGTAAAAGGAGAGCAGTGAAACTACTTAAATGAGCAAAAATACTAGCTAGGTATATTCCTGTGCAGTCCCAAATGGCCCGGTAACTGGTACATTTCTTGCCACACAGCTATCCCACAGTGCTGTGTGCAGGCAAAGCATCTTGGATAATAACAGGCGAGCTGCTGCTGTCATGCAACAGCAGCAGACTCAGGCAGGGAGCCCTCAGAAAAGCAGGCACAGCCATTCTACACCCCATCATGCATCATCTTCCATGACCACAATGATGGACACGCAACAGCAGAGGACTGAGTTATAGCAGGGAATATGAAGAAGAATAAAGACTTAAAAAGGGAAGGAGGGAGAAGGGGGAAATCACAAGACTTTGAAAAGAAAGAGGGAGAAGTTAGGGGGAAAGAGCACTAAATGCGGAGTGCTGAACTGGAGGGAAGAGGTGAAAACTGCAGAGGGAAACAGAACCAGAAAATTAATATCAGAAGAATAAAAAAGGCAAATTAAAAACAGGAGAAGAAATGACTAGAAGAAAGAGAATAAGAGGCTTAGTGTGATGGCTTTATTATTCTCCGAAAGCTCCTTTTGTACAAATAACAGGAGAGACTAAAGATATTTCTTTCAACCATCAAATTTTTAGGATATATTTCCTCCTACTGTATCTCATTCCAAATGTAATTTCTGCAAAGATTAAATCAGAACCAGGGGATGCTTCTGCATGGGACTAAAACTGGGATAAAGTCTGGAATAGGCAGCAAGTAACATTCTGCTGAACAAGGCATCATGGCATGTAAGGAGATTATTGTTTCCTTGTTTATTCGCTTTTTAATATCAAACAGGCTTTGAAAGTTGAAATAAAGACAATATATTCCTCCTCTGTTGCATTTCTACCCTTTCCAAGTTGCATCAAATGGCTCCCACTGAAGTCAGAGGAAAAAATTAACGAAGGTTACAGCAGAGTCAAAATTCCTGACCCCATGAACAGTGGGAAAAGTATGTTTGTGTTCCAAAATACAGTTATCACCTAAAGAATCGTGAAGGAAACAGAAGCACTGAAAACTCCCAACACAGTCCTTGGCGTACTTGAGATTTCCAGCACCTTACAGTGGAGGAGTTGCCAATGCCAGCGGACATGGCCAACTGACCAAAATCCTTCCAAATTTTGGCTAGAGCCCTGACATGGAACCACAACACGGATCTTCGAATCATGCCTTCATTACCAGTCTCCTGATTCACATTTTCACCTTTCTGGGTCATTACCCAGAAATGGAGCAGGAAGCCCAGAGTGCTGGTAGCAAACCAGCAGGATGTACAATAATGTGGTCCTTGCCCATTTTCTGAGATGGCCATTCCCCTTATGGAGAATCATTTTAGGAGACAAACTCCTCTGAAGCGATAAAATGCACATCCATGGCTGCAGAACACAGGCCAGTCAATGAAACGAAAGCTTTAGATATTAAAACAAGGTACAAGCCAGGCTCTCATGCTTACCACGTGAACATGCTCAACTTTATTAATAGAAACCAGTCAATTCCCTGCGGTACCTGCTGGGATAACAGAACAAAGGTATCTGTACTGGCAGTCATTGGTAAATGGCTAATCAATCCCTCAGTGCTTCTTAATTAGTGACTGCAGGAGACACTTTTAATTGGCATCTGATACTTGATTTGAACAGACAAATAAACTGCCACCCAACCCTTCTCCCCCTGTTAACTCCACTGTAGCTCCTGAAGACCATTTCTGAAGACCAGACCAAATCACCAGCTCACTGCCACAGACTAGCTTGGCACCCTGAAGTATTTTATCATGATTTCAGTGCTGCTGTTGCATTGAAACACTGCATACGCTCTACTGGTTGCTCAATATGGCTTATATTAATACAAGTTGTAGGCTGTCACTGTTCAGAGGGTAGGTAGTTACCAGGAATGCATTGGTTACTTTGTAACTGGAATAATTTATTATTGAACAAGCAAGTTCAACAAAGACTATAAAATCAATTTATAATTTTCATGCACTTCATCTAGGCTGAAAAATGGTTTTGTTCTCCACTATTTTCTGACTAGACCTCTTTGACAGAAAAAGGGAGAATAAAGCTTTTAAAATTGCTTTTTGGTCAGCAATGCACTCTGGAAATCAAGATTAAAGATGACAGTTTTCAGATGCATAAGTTATGCTTACTTTGTTTTATGGACCTAAGGCCACCATGGTGTCAGGCATTCCATTGTGAAAGAAAACCATCTGAAGGTTACAGAAAGAAACATGCTTTGACAGAGTCAGCTAAAAACTTGGGTGATTTGCATTAGCTGAAAAGCTAGTCCAGTTCTGTTTACTCCTTCAAATCACTGCCTCACAAAGGCATGGAGCGGGTGGTTATTAGCAGTTTCAAGAGGAATGGCAGTTTTGGAGAAAGGAAACAAGGAGTACTAAACTCTTCAGTGGCTGTGCCTGCAATTGCTATGCAGGACACAATCTGCACACCTTTCCAGTAACGCAAAATCCAATTAGCACAGTTCTGGGAAGACTCAGTGCTCTTGTTCTGATGAAGATGTAAAGGTGCAATGACAGACTGTAAGAGTTAGCTGGGCCTAACACCCCTAAAAGCCTTGTTAACAGCAGCATGATTTACTCAGCATGTGTTCAGCTGGTCAAGCTGAAAAGATAGTTCATCATCCCCACTGACAGGAGCGTCTGGGCTTTGCATAGTATCACCAGGGGGAAGGAGGAAGGCACAGATATCTGGCAAGATAGCCCATTACAGTGAAGTTTATTCAGGGTGTAACACTAAGATATTGATCTCTAATCATGCATCTATGAGCTGTTAGGGGATTAATACATCACTGTCACCAGACCGCCCTGCTCAAATCCAGATCCATTCTATGGTCCTGCAGTTACAGAACTAACAGTCACACCTGCCCCAGCACCCAAGCTGTCTGTCACCGCCACTTAACACATTGTTCCACATCACACACATGCTTATTATTTATTAGAAGGTAATCTGAGTTACCCTAGCAATGATTAACATCAGGGAAATGCCCTCTGTTCACAAGCAGCCCTTTTCAAGGCCCTTGTTATTTATCACTAAACCAGTTTATCACATCACAATCACCCTCTAACACTTTACAGCCTGAACTGCTATGTGGCTTGGAAATGCAAGTACTGTAACGCTTTCAATTAATTTCTATAATATTCAGCCTCTTGGAATCAAACATCCTATAAAGGTTGTTGCACCAGCATCCCAACAGTGTACAGTGGAGAAGGTGAGGAACGTGGTGCAAAGCCAGTCACACACATGCTGTTCCTTTCTGAACAGAACCTATTGGGTTTTTTTTCACCACACAAAGGTGAAAGTCCTGTGTTTGATGCATGGCTGCTTAATCCAGAGGGAAAGGTGATGAGAAGACACTGCTTCAAAGAACATGTAGCTCCAAAACCTAAAACTTTAGCTGAAGTTTGGCAGGTATGAAGAAGTGTAAGTGCTGGGGAAGCTCTGACCCCAGAAGTCGGTGGCAGATAACATGCTCACCCAAAAGTTCAAGTTTTGCAGGATCATTTATCACTGTGACAGCAGCTTGCAGTAAGAACAGTTCAAACTGTAGAAAGCATCAGCATTACACTTTTTCTGCACAGGAGGAGGATACCTCTCCAGGTATTTTAGCAGTGGATTTTCAATGTCCTACCTATCAAGCTGCTTAACACAAAGACACATCTGAGAGAGAGGCTTAAAATGGCAATCCACAAAAGATATAGAGGAAGATACCAATGTGAATAAGCCAAGCATTTTCCTCCCCCTTCCTACTACCCATAGGTTTCCCCTTACCCAAATTTACCATGCCTGCAGATTTTTCAGTAGAGAAATATCCCAAATTCATTGTGTGCCTGAAGAAACAGTCTAAGAACTGTAAGAGAAATACCGAGGTAAGCACTCCCATTGTGTGAATTTCAGAAGTATAGGAGCCATCAACGTAGGAGGAAAGTCAGCTTCATACAGAAAGGGGAAGGGATGGTGAGCCTCAATTAGGCAATTTCAATTTCCTTCTTCACCACCAAATCAGACCACAAATGTTTTCATCTTAAAACACTTAACAGAGAAAAGGAGATGGGCAAGAGAGGCTCTGAATAGGAAGCAAGAGAATTTCAGAGATATTCAGCAAAAAGTAAACAGTTTAAATTAAATGGTAGATCTGTTATGAGAAAGGCTTTGGAGATAAACAAGCACAACCATATGCATTGCTATTTTCAAGTGAAAATTTCTGCTTCCAATTCCAGTTTGGAAGCTGAAGAATTATTGCTGAAAGCAGACATGTTATGGTTTGGAAGTGCCTTGCCCAGGGAAATGGCTGCTCTGTTTTGACCTCCTTCTATGGACCAGAACCCAGCTGGACAACACCACCAATGACACCTTGCAATTTCTCCTTATGCGCAACCAAGAGGACAAAGGCATTTGCAAGAGTTGCCCAGCTCAGGAGCTCCAGCCATAAAAGAGATTAGACAAATTATTCCATAAATATGCGACCAAACCTATATTGTGAGCAGTGGTGAAGAGTCAAGTCCCTTTAATTCACACATGGGCATCTTTCCGCTGAAAGCCATTCAGCTAGGGTCCCTGCTGAGCAACACTGGTATCCCTGCATGCTCTCACCTCCACGCTGTTCTGCTCTCTGCTTCAATAACTATATGCAGAGCAAAGGGATCTGCATCTGTTTGGCAGGATGCCTTCTCTGTCTGACAGATATAAGCCTTTCAGCAGGGGTCTTACCATCAGAGACATATCTGCCAGCTCTAGTCATCTTGAGAAAGACACAACTAGGGTACGGCATTATTTAACAACTCTCACTCCCAAACTCCAGCTTTGTGTGTGTCCCTTTCAAATCAACCAAAGACTTCTCTCTACCACTATGCCGTTCAGATGAAATAGCGCAATGACACAATTGGCACCTGAAGGGAGGTTTGAACAACCTGAAAATGTAATTACTCCAAAACTGGGCAACGAACTGTACGAATTTCATCCCGTCAGATCACACAGACCACTGCTTTTAGATTCAAGTGCAAAAGTAATCTTCTCGGCCTAGCTTTCCCCCAGCAGCTCACTGATGAAACTTCACAACTCCTGAGAGAAAGACTGTAGTGATGTTGGAAAATGCAGCTATAGGATGCAGACACATGTCATGGCTTTAATCTCACTAGCACAGGCTGGGAGCTGTGAAGCTTCAACAGGGCATGTCTTACAACAGACCACTGGAGCCCACCTGCAGGCACAGATACTCATGCAACACCCTGGAGACTGGACCACGTAACTGTCCTCAAGACCTAAACTGTTTAGAACAGAGCAGGCTGCAGGCACACTGCACATCTTCGATCTCACCTCTAAATATCACATTAAACTCTGAGGAGTAATGGCAGTCTAGCACTGCGCAGACACTGAGACATTTCAGCATTGCAATGCACTTTGCCCTGACAGTTTTAGCCAGGGAAGGCTGCAGATGGGGAAATGATGCTGCATATAAAGTGGGATTTGTCTGTCATGGAATTAGGGTCTATATAAAGTCATGCACACTTACAGTGTCTGGCTTTTGTTATTATACTTTCCAAAGGCTTTTTAGATGGCTCTAAGAAACATTTATATGGTGAAAAATGGACCAAGACCTGGGCTCCCCAAGATATTTCAGCAGTAATGGATTAAAAAATTACCAAGGGAAGGCTAGAAATCATTTCTTAAATAGTCTCAAAGGTAATGAAATAAACCCCCCTGAAAGACAAATAGGAACATGAAGGCCTGAATATTACTATTTCTGCTTTAATCGGGTTCCTGAGAGAACTAAATCCACTAATACTAATTAGCAATAAACAATAATAGCACTTACATGGACCTATTCAACTCTGAGATGTTACAGGCGCTCATTTATAAGTGCATAGTAGACCAGTGAGATAGGTCCTATTCATCAGCACCACCAATATTGGCTAACATTGGAATTTCTATTCTAGGAGAAATGCTCACTGAGTGTTCCGAACTGTAATAATTCTGTTGAAAACTTCATTTTGCAGGCATTTTTAAACAGCCTCTGCTTCATTTTAATTGACAAATCATGAAAATAATCGATGCCAATCGATATCAGGCCTGCTCCACAACTTTGCAGCTCTGTAAGCTGATCTTTCTCAAGTACTTCAACTCCATTTTTCTTTCAAACCCTAGTTTCTGTAACTGACACAAGCTGCAAAGTTCCGTTCTGATAAAGCTGGTTTTACTAGAAGAAAAATGTGCTGGTCCCAAAGAAACCACTGCAGTTGCAGCAGGAAGGATGGGATCATGGACTCATTTAGCGCCTCATTTTCCAATCAAATACATTCAGGTATTATTCAGATACACTGCTACCAAAAATGGAAGATTCAGACAGACCTGAGGAATTCGCAAGCATGAAAAAAGCCCAAGCCACACAGGGACACAGGCAGCAGGGTGACATGCTCATTTTCATTACCATTCAATAGACAGCTGCCCCAGGAGGAAGTTTAATGTCAGCCATCCCACTAAGCCAAAGGGCACTTCCACGTACCCCTACCATGGGGAATTCCTTTTCTCCAAGCACTTGCCTAACATGTGACTGCTTTGCAGTGATTAGTAGCAGGGGCTGTTCACTTCCCAGATGCCTATTCAAAAGTTATTAATAACATACACACACAAAAATTAGCCTGTCTTAATTATGTCTCCATCGAATGCAATCACGCTGCCTTAAACGTGCAGCTCAGCCACCTTGTGCATCAAAGTAAGTGTAATCCTCCAGGCAAAATGTTTACCAAGTCGAATAACCCAGAGCAGTGAAAAACCAGTGTCACATGAAAAATTAAGAGCCTTGGTGTTTCTAAAAGCATTCCAAACAGCAGGGGAAAAGCAATTAAAATGCATTAGCAGAGAAGGGTATTCACACCTCCCCTCAACCCTTTTTTAAGCTATAAAAGCAAACGCTGCATGAGCAAAACAGATAAAGCCTGAATGGGCAGGATTAATTGGGAAACAAAATAGCAATGGGGAAAGCTGCTGTGCTCCCCCCTTGCAATTTTCAGTTCTGTAAGTGGCCACTTACAAACAAAACTCTCAAAAAATCCTAGCAAGGGATGACATCTCCTTGTCTTTCTTTGAGTAATGAACCTATTTTCTTGTTCCTTGAAGATAAGGCAACTTTTGACTATGAGAAATATAGGAGAAAGTTCTCTATGATAGGTATAGGTCAGCTAGAGAACAGAGGCAGAAAATTGCAATCCAGCAGTGATACAGAGTTGTGGAAGATCAGTTTTCCAGATACCCTGCTATACTCTCATTTCCGGAATTTCAAGGGCAGGTATCAAAAGACAAGTCTCTGATGGGAGTTCGTTTATTTTATAGATAAAGGGAATGGATAGTTCATTTACCAGAATAAACTACGCACTGGTAAAAGGCTACTCCCTGTTTCATAATGCTGCCAACTGGCAATACTTCCAATCGCTCTTGCATCCCTACTGTTGTACTGGGAGGAAAATCAAAAGACAGCGCTGATGTGAAGAACTGTCCCTTTTTGCATAACTATTAACTTAAAAAAAAAGACCCCAAACCAAAACTATTTCACCACATAATGAAATATAAACCACATCCTGTGTTTTATAAACACCGCCAGAACCAAATTAATGAGACAACCCTATTTAGAAGGAAAAAGAAAACTTCTGAAATATTTGCAGCTTCCTCCTGATTTGGATGGTGCAGATCACACATTGGTTCTCTGTTTGTTTCTTGTCTAACACAGAGGGTTGAGATGTTGTTTAGGCACATTCTGCCATCAATAACCATCCTCAGCCATATGTCACTGATGCAATTCCAGATAAACTTTCTGAAGTTAAGCAATGTTAAATAATGATGATTCCTGGTTTTCCTTGTTCTATTCAGTTGGCTCTTGCATTTGACAATGACAATATCATAAATAACTGTCTCCTTGTCATCTGAAGAGCTCTACTTGGAAAATTCACCCTTTTCAAATGACGCTGTATTTGTAGCTATGATGCAGGTTTATTTATACTCTTCCCTTCTTTGGATATTGATGAAATACTATTAGTCCTTAAGAAATCAGTTGTGAATCAACCAGCAGAGGATTTAGGGATGCCCTTGATCTTCCTAAGCCATCAGTCATAAGCACAACCCTCTCATCACACAAATTTAAGTTTTGGTATTCTTACTAGGACACAAGATGCTGACATTGTCATAACACTTGTAAGATTAAATCCTTCCTTCATCCTCAGAAACAAGGGAATGATCCACTGTTAGGGCAAGTGCTGCCCTGTACACTCACATTAAGTACATAAGTCCATAGCTGCTCTGTTCAAGTATCTTACCAGAGATCAGGTTAGGAGTATCAGAACCTCACTATCACATACCTCAAGGTCTCCATCATCTCCTGTATTGTGCCCATGTTCTCAATCCTGTCAGGATCAGCCCTCACTTCTCTCCTGCTGAAAATCAGAAAGGTAACATACAAATATGACACGATCTAACATACATTAGAACATGTAAAGCATGTAGCTAATTAGAAACTGCGTTAAGTGACATGTTTGCAACATGCTTTCTCCCTTAAGAGTGGATAACACATCAACCATGTTCCTGAGCACATTCGCTGTTTTCCTATGGAGTCAGTTCTGAACTCAGAAACTGCCTGTGAAAGTTTCAGTTCCCCCCCGTTTGTCTTACTTTCCTTTCACTTAGATAGACGCCAGAATTTGCTCAGGAAGCCATGCACGCTTCTGGGAAGAGGCACCAAGGACAATAGGATTTGGGGAATTCATTTTAACACCAAGTAATGGTGTCTTTTCATTAGTTATTTTCTTGGAACTAGTCACACATCAGCAGCTGATGCTCTGTATAAACAAAAGCCAAAATCTCTGCTCAGATCTCTTTACAGTACAATTCCAGATAGGGAATGAGCACTCCAAATTTATGTAGTGACATATTTCAAATGTTGATGGCTCCCAAAGGTACTCTGCATGGCAACTGCCCTTGTGCTTCAGAAAAAAAATCAGCAAAAGTAACAAAGCAAGAAGTACCACTTTGGACCACTTCTAATGCAGTGAATTACACAAGTCTGAATTAAGCTGGAACGTATCCCATAAGGATGCATTAATTCCACACACTCCAAATCCAGCCATGTTGAACAGATTTATCAGGAACAGACAATTCAGACTGCAAGCGTGATTTAAGATGGGGCACCACAGGGGCACGTACACTGAGCCTCTCCTTAACTGGCTAATTTTTTTCAGCTGAGCTATCATTGACTCTGTCATATTTCATTCCTGTAGAAACCCTGCTTGGAAACAGCAAGAAGGAGAATGCCCCTTTCTGTGCCTCTGCTACAGAATCTGTTACAAGTTTCCTTGCAGCACAAGATGATTTCAAGTATTGGCAATTCTTTTCTGTAGTCCCCTACCATGATACCTACAGAAATAAAGAAACACATCTGTAACACTTTGAGGCTGATCAGGGAGCACCAACCAAAACCTTGGCACCATTTCCACAGAGTTAAGGATTTTCCCGATCTTCCTTCAGAGCTCAGATAATGCCCAAAAGGCTGAGGACCTCCCGCAAATCAAGAAACCTTCAGAAAACCCCCAGCTTTCTCACCTACCCGGATAGCTCCAGGGCAACACCGTGAACAAGACCAACTGGCTCATTCTAACCACAAGCCTCTGTGTGCAGCTCCATCACGCCCATCATCAGGGTATTGTTTACATTTAACCTGCGCATTTGCCCTTTCTCACAACTGATACAGGTTAGAAAGGCCAGGTTTAGCTGACTGTTCACAGCATTTATCGATCCGAAGAGGTTATTATGATAGACTGCAAGTCCACAAGGTGTCTTGCACTCCAGCTCTGATTTCCATAAAGCTATAGATTTTGATTACTGCTGCCCTGTATAGGCACATTGAGCTAACGGTTGCAATGAGCTACCCAATTCAGCCCACCTAAAAGTAGAGCCCCAGTGAGAACTCTCAGTGTACTGTCTTCTCTGAGTATTGCTTAGCATTTTGCCTTTGTAGAAAACACAGGACTATGCAAACAGAGATGAGGCAACTTCATGTTGAAGACCTATAGATTCAGCTATACTGCATCAATGCTGGTATCTAGACTGTTCAATATAGATACAGCCCAAGCATTCAATAATCAAGTATCATCCATGAAGTATCTGCACCTCACAAGAGCACTGACAAGGGTCCCCAGAGGACGTCACTGATGCTACTGTTCCTCCTCTGATCTAGATCAGATTGGCAGCCCCATTATCATGATCAGATTGTGCTATTCTCATGGCATTGCTGCTGTTACCTCAGAAAAGTCCAGCCCTGCTGATGTTCATCATTTCTACACACCAGAGCAAGGAAGAAGCAGTCTTTTTTCCATTTCCCATCAAGAAAAACAAGTAAAAAAGCTCAGGTATGGTAACAGTTCTTACAACCACACTACAAGCAATGTACACCCATTAAGCTTTGGTAGCAGAGCACCAAGCAACGCTTGGCATGCATACCCTAAGCCCAGTACAGTACATCCCTGGCCTGACTTCTGGCCAAGGTGTGCTTCCTTTTGATGCTCTTCCTTTACTTTGCTTAAGATGAGCCCCTCAATGCCACGTGTGCAGAACAACCCAGACATCAAGTTTTGCCTGAATATCTTTGATGCTTAATGGTGCTCAAGCCATTTTCACCAGTGCAGTTTTGAAGTACAAAACCAATTCAATTCAGGTGAAGTTGCAGCAAGGAAAATTAAGATTAATCCCTTCATGTGTGACACCCACAACTGTCTTCCTTCCAACAAGGATATCTATCAATACTACAACAGTTCAAGTTAACAAAGAAAAAAAGCCCTGACACAATACTACTTTGATGAGAGATTGCAGCTAGGTTGGTGACCAGGGCTGATAATCTTCAACATCCTTATCTCTGCTAGGCCATGCTGGGCATAGTGTCCACTTCCCTCTCCACATGATGGCCCATGACTACATAAGTGGCTTATAATTCAGGACACAGGATAGGCTTGGATGCCCCATAGCATATTTTTCTTTCTCCTACAGTGATATCCATGGGTCTCGCAAGAAGATATCAGCCCCACCTAAAACACTGCTGAGATTTCCTCACACATAGTTACTTAGATAAATCTCCATCCCCAAACGGCTAATTCACTAACAGGATGAAATACTAGCCTATACCATGGTTGCCTCTCACTGTATTTTAACTTGTGTCTTACATGGTATTTATATTTGCTTGGACAAAAGTACTATAAACGAGATTGGATTTTCCTGAAAAGAAAAACACGCCCTCCCCCGAAGGATTGCTGTGGAACATTTTCCCTGTGCCGATCAACCTGCACTGGAAGATTTTAAGGTTTCTGGTCACAAGACTTTTTAAAACCACTCAACTATGCTCAGAGGAAAGACACAAATCTCACTTTTATTTGCTTGGTTGGTGCTTTATTTTTCTTTCAAGATTCTGCTGAGTCCGCTTGGCTCATGGGCAAGGGATGCATTTCGCCTCTCTATTCGTATCAAGTTAAGAATGGCCATATTCAAGTTGATAAGGAACAGGATGGTAGAGAAACCAACTATTAAATAAACCCACTTCCTCAGTAACAATCTCTCTTTCTCCAGCACTTTTAAAACTCTGGCTTTCAGTACCAGCCCATGCTGACATAAACATTCTGCCCCTTGACCTTAAGCAGATCAGGGCTGTGTCAATACCAAGTGTCAAACTCAGATGGAGTAAATTGCTCTGAACCTCACCTTCCTTATATCCTGCCCTTAAGCTGCCATTGCTTCATATTGCAGGAGAAATCACTACCCAAAGGGACCCATAGCATTTAATGTGGATGAGCCTTGCCCCAGAGGGCACCTGGGCTTTTCCAGTACCTTATTTGTTATTCAACCAATGACATCTCTAACTAAGGCCAAGTGAAAGCTTAATCCTGAACGTGCTTGGTTTCCAAAAAAAGAGACAATTATCCCCAAGCAGACAGTGCACCTGGTCAGGATACAAAACTTTCTGTGCTTAACACAAAGCCTTTGGTAGGAATGGAGACAGTATTTCTCTGCTGCTAGGGCAACTAATCAGTGCTCAGAGCTGTGTTCAAACATCTTTCCCTAATGCCAGATACCTCAGCTACTGCTTCACACCAAACCTTCCATAAACCTAAAATCTGTAATGTCTGTCTCACAACTTGACAGAGCAAAAGCTAAATCCCTTCTCAGAAGGGAAACAAAAAAAGTGACCAAAACACAAAGGGATTTAATGAAGAAACAAGTCTTCATTTATCAGTACTGCTATGAGCAGGTAAAACCCCACAAGGAGTTCCTAGGAGTCAAGATTCTCAGGAAGGAGAGAACCCATCTTCTACAATTTTGTGGTTGCTCTGTTCTCATCACAACTGAACGGGAGCTGCTCTGAGCAACCAACACCCCCTTCACATTGGAGATAACCAGGAGAACCTTTATGTGATCAGGCATGTCTTTAAAGAGAAGAATTCACTTGCCCATCTTTTCAGTTAAACCTTTTGTGGATCAGTTTGCGGTGTGAAGTTTACACACACTTGTCTTGAGAGCCTGAAGTGCAGTTAATCCATTTACACAAGCCTCATCAACCCTTAATTACTCCAGTCCAAACAATTGGAAACAGATGCTCCAGATCCATAGCCACTACCTTCACATGTGTTAGGTGATACCTGACCTGGCACTAACAGAAGACCACACTTTTTATGAGTTGAGATAAATTGCTCACAACTCAAACTTGCACACAAAGGGCTGCAGAACAAGCCACACAACTAGAAACATGAACAGCGCTGCTGCAATACAGCAAATCTTTCATTTGGATCCAGGGGCCACTCTAACGCAGGTGTTCTGGGCTTCTCCACTGGATCTGCAACTCACTGATTACCAGATTTGTCTCAGGACTGCTGGCACTAATTAACACTGCGGTCTAATTAATCAGAAAGATTCCACTGAAGAGGTTTTACGCAGTTATTTCTGTTAGGTGCAATGGAGGAGGTTTTTTTGTGGTTGGGTTTGTTGTTTTTGATAGTTTATTTTGCTCTTAACTAGTAGCAAGATTTATACTCTGAGAGGAGTAGAAATGATCACTTCCTATTAAACAGCTTTTTGTATTTTTTAACTAACATTGCTCTCACCAAAGCATGTACCTTCCCCCTGGCCTTGTATTTTACTCTTAAAACACAGTGGTTTTTTCACATGACAATAATCAATATGTTAACTGTTGCTGGCTATAGATCTTTCCATCTCTAGCCTACGAGCAGCTTGCGCTTAACAAAGGAGTCATCCCGTCATGAAAAGATGGAGGTCTCTGCTGTTCCTCCAGTGCTAGAACTGAACTCAGCCTGCCCACAAGCTCACGTTAAATCACAGCTGTATTCTCCAATTTAGCTCAACTGTCACTTCTTCATGGACATGCACATTTCTTTCACTATGTTGATAGTATTTCAAGGACAAACATGTTTGACTTGCCCTTGCAAGAGGCCAGGACCAAGCACAGCCCAGGTGTAGAGGAGTCTAAAACACTCCCAGCAGAGTGCAGATTCTCTGCTGCCCAGGCACCAGGTAGGTATGATTATCACTGCTAGTACTTCATACGAAATCCTTTCCCTCTCATATATTCTAAATGGACATTTGGCTTTCCAGACACCATTTTTTTCGCCTTAAACATGTGAAACTCTACTCTGCTGTGATGGTAAAACAAAAGATTATTATGCCATAGTGCATGGCCTCCTGTATCTCCCAGAACCTCTACTTAAACAATTAAGTCAAAGTGGACAAAGTACCCCTCCTGGAGCATTCTCAAATTGCTCTCCAGGCAATATTAATTTAGCCACATGGGAGGGAATTCAGTTTTACCAAAGCAGTGATTTTTGGTAGATGTGAATGAATGTGAGTACTGGCCACTTTAACTAAAAATAAACTGTGAAATACGCAACAGACCATAAACATGACCTGCCTTTAAATAATCCTCCTTACATACCATAGCTCCTCTACATCTCTATGCAGGGTTGTCATAATCCTTAGCCCTGCAATCTATTATTAAGGTGCTTTGTTAGCTATTTGTACTTTGCACTGCTTAAATAATTCAAACGCAAGCAACTAGAACATTACACCAACCTACACTACAGAGGCTTACAGCTGACATGGCTTTAAGCAATTTTAGCACAGCTCAGTCACACAGCATTTCACCAGTCCAAGACAACCCTTAAGACCCCATCCAGCAGGACTTCAAGCTATAGTATCCTACCTGATTCTATGGAACAGAAGGAGATCATGCCATCAGTGACTAGCTTGGAAAAGCATACACATTTAAGAAAATGAAATCCAGGTAAGCTCCAACGTAAAATCCAGAGAGATACCCTCCTGCTCTGCCTGTTCTGATTCTCTGAACGACCTGCAGGTGCTGAGCAGGTCTTACATACCACAGGTAATGAATGTGGCAAGTGACAGTGCAGGGCTGCAGACTAGCACAGGGCTTAATCCTGACACTTTTGATGAGTCAAGACAAACAAAAGTTAACCCTTACCTTGCTGGAATCTACACAGGGTAATGTAGAATAGGTTGGGTTGGAAGGGACCTTTAAAGGTCATCTATTCCAACTCGCTTGCAATGAGTAGAGACACCTTCAGTTTGCCAAGAACCACATCCAGCCTGGCCTTGGATGTCTCCAGGGTTGGCACATCTACCACTTCTCTGGCAACCTATGTCAGTGTTTTACCACCCTCGCTGTAAAACATTTCTTCCTTACGTCCAGCCTTAATCTCCTCTCTTTAGTTTAAAGCCATAACCCTTCATCCTATTGCAACAGGCTCTGCTACAAGGTCTCTCCCCATCTTTCTTCTAGACCCCTTTTAAGGCTGCAATAAGGTCTTCCAGGAGTCTTCTCTTTTCCAAGCTGAACAACCTCAACTCTCTCAGCCTTGAACACAATTAAGTCCTCACTGGCTGTATGCTTAAGAAAACTTCCCCACTTTTAAGAGACTAAAACCTACATGCATCTAAACAGGCAAAACCTTGTAGAAAGGAAGCTCTTTGTGCCCCAGTGAGTACTAGGAGGTAAAACTAGGACACTTCATTGTCCTTTTCCTACCTCTACAACTGCACTGAGAAATGCCAAGCACAGATAAGCTTCAACATGTGAACATCAGCAGTTCCTTCACCAAATGCATGTCAACCCAGATGCTTTTAAACTTGCACAAAAATAATTTAATGCAGGTCGCGTATCCCTCTGAAAACCAAAGCATGTTTTCAACCTCCCATTACACATCCATGCATCACTGCATTTTTTGTATGGAAGGAAGAGGGACTTTGCAATCATCCTGATAATTATACCTGCAGCTGGTGAAAATCAGGGAAAGCCAGATGGTGTCTCACCAATTGTTCTGCAGCTGGCCACAATGAAGGCAGCTGGGGAGACAAGCACTCCCACCACACTCATCACAGACAGCCGCACACAAAAGAAACGCATCTCCTCTTAGCAAAACTCCAATTGATTTTTCAAATAAAACCAGAGGGTTGAGGAAAACTTTTTCATGCAATTGCCAGGGGAGAAAAAGGGAAAAAAGAAGAAAAAATCCCCAACCAACCAAATTAACCCCCAAAAGCAGTTTGTAAGTCTAGGACGAACCACAAGGTCAGTTGCATTGTCAAATCAGTGCAGGAAAACCTAGTGTGGCTGATTTCCAAGACATGGGACTGAGGGATGTCCTTTGCTGCAGAAGTGGTAGCCATGTGTGCTCCTTGTGATGCTTCACGTTTACTTCTGCAAGCTTAATTTCCTACCATCTTCAGAACTGCTGTCCCTCAGCAACACACCACTGAGAGCAGATGCAGCTTTAAGGCTCAGAAGCTCAGCTATATATTTTTGCTAGCCAGCATGTGTTGGCTCAAAAAGAACTATTCATTAACACAAGAAGTGAAATGATATCATAGCAATGCAACACTGCTCCACTGAAGTGCTTGCCTAAAACCCAGGCCTTTGATTTCGTCTGACATGATGCACACAGACCTCTCGCTGAACGTTACAGACATCACAAGTTTCAGTCAGCTCTCCTCCTGCCAGAACCAACCAAAAAAGGAATCTGTTTCTAAAGCTTTCTATAATTCTCAAGCACCAGATGACTATGAGATGGGAACTGTCATTCTGATGATTTCACATCTGATTTGGAAAGGCAATTCCTTAAAGGGTCACTGACTTGTCTCTCCACACCTATAGCTTCATTGCATCCAAGGGCTCTTCAGTTGCTGAATCCATTCCCAGAGCACTTTCCATTGCATCTCTCTAGCCTGTCATGCCTTCTAGCCTTGCAACCCTAACCTGATAGTCCCACAGCCCAAGATAAATAGTGCTTACAGACTCTGAATCTATTTTTTCCAGAGCTGTGATGGCAGCAAGCACTCTAAAATGTCTACAGCAGTTGTGTACTCTTCTTATTCCCCCTCCTCACTTCATCAGGTTCTCTTAAACTCTTTGTGAACACTCAGGAGCATACACATCTGCTGGACCTTCACAGTGCTCAGTGGGTAGAATAACTGATTGGGATCCATCGTGAAAAGTGGGGGGGAAATAACCCAAAACATGATTTCAGTCCGCAGTAGGCTAAAAGCCACCAACATTCTTCCAGCATGACAATACAACAGTGACTGACACCTCTTGTCTCTGTTAGAAATTGCAAGAGGTTGCAAATGAAGATGAAATGCTCAATTTCTTGAGAAGGAAAACCAGAGCAATCTCTAGAGATGTGCTGACAGACTCTCACAGTTCGTCCGTCACTCCACAAGATCAGGCTTTTGTTCTCTTCCGACAGCCCATCTTTTCAATGTACTGAGATTATTTTGCAGCCAAGTACCACGCAGCACTGCTACAGAGCCTTAGAACAGCTTCTGCACTTCACCCCAGAGGCTTCTGTTTAAATGACAAGAAAAGGGATTCTTATGCTGCTCTACCCTCAGCACGAGACTGAGATCACGAGGACCAGAGTTCATGATGCTTCACTGACTGGCTTTTCAAGCTGGGGCAATCTCATTGCTTGTGTATCTGACCCCAGAAAAAGGGAACATACACAGTTTACTTGGGAAAGGCAAATGTGTTTATTGATACTGCAGCTGCATAAGAGGCTCTTTAGTCCCTAGCTTGAAGAATATTACCTCTTAACTCAGCCTAGCTTGCCCTAAGAATCAGTGGTCCTGGTAGGTAAGTATCTAATAAGAGTAGTACTTGGCCATTGAACAGTATGTGATGAGGAAGATTTTCTGTCAGCAGCAGAAAAATTAATTCCCCCCATGCTTTGCCCACTGAGGTACATCTGCTTTGAAGACACATTTCTCCAGGGTGTTAGGACAACAGAGAACTATACATTAGTTTCTATTTATTTAATAAGCTCAAACCTATAATGTGCTGAGTGTTTTCCCCAAATGACTATCAGATGTATAACTGTGTTGGCTTAGCTAGATGAGGAGGAAGAGAAAGAGGTCAACCTTTTGTGCTTTAAGACTATTATAATGTTTACTTTCATTTAAATAATATTGCTGAACTATACACCTCTGTAACAAACTTGCAAGGACAAAAATACTGCTCCATGAACTTTTCCATCTAAGCTTGAAAGCTTGAATGTAAGTATCAGTAATGATCAAGAAAGGAAAAGAGAGAAAGAGCTAAAAGTGTCATGCAAGAAACCCTAAAACACTAATCTCATGTCTTTCCACAGAGGATGATTCACACATTAAATCTAGCAACATTTTCAGACACTAAAGTGGAATAACATATACCATGTGGGTATGGGGTAACTGGAAGACTAAAGTGATGGATAATTTGAAATGTTAAGATACTATATTAAGACCATGTATTTATTACCAGAGCTGAAGAGAGTTCCTTTTTTTTTTTTTTTTAAATTAACAAGTTCATTTTGGCTCCATTTGATTGATTTTCCTATAAATGCAACATTTGGTAAGCTGAAAGGGGAATAAACCTAACCAGCTCCTTAGGACTGAAGTACAGTGCCAGTACTCCTCCTCAGTGGGATCCCCCCGAGGCAACCACTATGTCTGTGTGCAGCCAACAGCTCAACCTCACGCTGCTGGCTCTGGCAGGTTTTAGCAACCTCTAGAGTTACACACTGGAAAGGGAGGCACACGCATATTGTGTGCACATAGAAAGGTTCATTTTTTAAGTAAAGATAGAGATCTATAGAGTGAACAAATGAAGTACCAGAAGAGAAACCCAGGCTAATTGGCACTGGGACTGCATAGCTGCTACTCTGGCCCTTGCTTTCAGCCCACACCTATCACATCCCCAGGGCGCTCTCAGCCCACGCTGTATTGTGCCATATGAACCAACCCCACAGGGACCAGCTCCTCATCTGGTGTGAGCTGGCACTGCTCCAATGACTTAATCAGAATTTTGCTAACTAGCACCAGCTCAGGACTCACGGCTTTCTGCCTGAAGAGATGGGAAGAGTTTTCCTGCCTGCTGGCCTGTGAAAGCTTTTGCTAGCATGGGATGATCTTTTCTGATGTGGTAGAAACGCAGTTGTGTGTTGAGTTTCCATTTCTGGAAAGAACTTCAGTGGCTTCTTGCTGCACTGACGAGACAGGCTCTAGCAGGCTGTGGTCCTGCAAGATCCAGCGATGTCAATCAGGACACTGTGACCACACAGGTCAACTGGAAAAGTGTGCTTCTGACACACTGCCAGAGGAAAAGAGCTCTCCTCATCAATGTGTCCCCCTCTTGCAGTAAAACCCCAGCATATGTGCAAAGTAATTAACAGATACTGTTTAACTTCTGAAACTCAATGAACAGGGACAGGGCTGGAGAACTTCAGTGCCAAGAAACAACACACTGGTTCTAATGAGGGATAAAGTGCAGCACTTCCCTCCTCACTCTGCACCCAGATCTGCATATACATATGGCCACGCCAAAGAAAATAAGTCGCTCCTAGCATCCAAGCAGTGTTTATTATTGATACTGATAGGAAAGAGCACCTATATAATGCAAGAAATGGAATCCAGCCGTGCTACCCGCTAACTCTGCCTCCAAAAGCAAAACAAATGCACTATAATGACAGATGAAGCATGGCCAGGTTAAGTGATGTGACCAAGATTACACAGACAGCCAAATGATGCTGAGAATCTGTTATAGCCCCCTTTTTTCCTATAATGGTAAACTCAGAACGCATTCCCAGATATAGACAGACAACACAAGCAGAGTCAATACCACCAGGAATTTTAGGCTTAACCAGAATCACTTTGATTTGCATTGATACTAACGACAGCATGCAGAAAAGCTCATCAATTTTATTGAAAGTCTCATTAGCTGTAAAGATGCTGGACAATAAAACGCATGAAATTAACAGAATAAAAGCAGTACAGGATCGTATAAAATTACAGACTGATTTGTGCTCAATAAAAGGCACTTCCACTAGTTAAAGGTGTTTGATCACATCATCTCTTTCAGATAGACTCACATTTGTAGTTGTAACTATACTGGTGTTAGGAACTGAGGCAGTGGAAAACACAGGACAGCTCTAGCTGACCTGAAAAACAGCTCCCACTCTCACCTTCAGTTGCTATTTCTTTCAGTGCTGCCAAATGTTAAACAGACCCTCGAAGCAAAGAGCTCAGCAGTTAATGTGGCACAATTTACAGCAGGAGCTTCACCTATGTAAAATACAGCTCTGCCGCGAACCTCAGCTGCACGGATTTCATACAGAAGATGCAGAGGCTATGCTGACTTCCAAAGTTGTAACTCAGCAGAAGAGCTGGAGCAACAAGCGTATTTTACGATGAGAGGCTTCAGGCTATATTTATTTATCCAGCTCGTGCACCAGGCAGATGCTAGGAAGAAGATGCAACCTTTCCCCCAGGCTTGCACACGTGGACCATTATGTGTCTGAACGCCTCCCTCCCACAGAGAGCATGGAGTCTCACTCTGAAGAATGACAATTCAACACTGCAGGAAGCCAGTACAAGCCAAGGAAGAATGCTGTGGGAATACAGGATAGCTCCATGATTCTCAACCTTTTCCAAACCCTACTCTTTCTTATTCAGCTGAGAGCCAGTAGGAACCCAGCATTATTTTTAATAACTTGATAAGGCTGGCATCAAGAATAAGCTAACAGGACAGTAATCTATATCTTGGGACAGGCATAAAATATGAGAGCAAATACAATCCAAAGGGGCATATAAAGGCCTGTTTTTCACATCTGCTTTATGGAGGACCCCTGCAGAGCTTTTGATCAGGATGGAAACCAGCACGGGCAATAGGACAATACAAAGGTATCTTTCAGCTACAGTTGAACACATACCTGACCTAAAGTGTTCAGGCACTGGGTTGGATGCTGTGATTTGTACCAGGGACCACTTGAGGATAATGGCAATCAGTGTAAATTTAAGGGGTCACACTTGAATCCAGGAGCAACTAGTGCTTGAAGGAATTGGCATGGGCAAGCGTAAAGAGCTGCATGTAGTTGGATGGCAACTTAGGATTCCCTTACAGTGAACTTACATGATCAAGTTGGCTTTATGGCAGTTCTGCAGAACAAACTACACTTAAGGAAGGCATTTCCAATGCTTCCTTTCTGGAGCAGCTGGTGGAGTTGCATCAGGACCCTACAGGGACTATGAAGGGGATAGGCAAAAAGAGATGGCTTTTTAAAGATCAGGCCACACTCTGGCCACTTCCCCAGCATCAACTGTAGCACTGCCTGCAGTGAGCTCCTCCTTATTTCATGGCCGTTTTCAAAATCATTGCACACATCATGACACTGTGACTTCGGCAGGGAGGACTGCCAACCAATGTGTCTACAGCAGCCCTTTCACCTCACTAGGACGTTTTGCTTGTAGAGTTAACTGTCTGTTTGTAGCTTCAAAATGAAAGTTGTCAGCTGTGTAAATACTGTCGGCCCCATGGGACTTTAATCTCCAACCCTTGCTCCAAATAGTAGAGAGGCTGGGAAATCTGACAAACCCAATTCTTTGTAGGCTCCCTCTGATGCATTTCTGCAAATGATAGTCCCGAGCATCCTTCTAGGCTTTGCATATTCCTTCCTGCATCTGCAGGCAGTACATGCTCAGCAGCTGTGTCCATACCTTCCTCTAGTGCCAGCCCCTGGCAATGCACATCTTTGAACTCCACTACAATTGGGGCAAAATTCGATGTGTTAGGCAAAAATCCGAGTGCTTGGGTTTTGGTCTGGCTGCCACTGAAATCTCATGAGCTCCTGCAAGATCACCTGGGGGGCTCTGAAATGACTTGTGCACAGGTGAGAAAAAGGTTCATTTAGTTTCTGGCAGTTTCTCACGGAGAGTTGGGCAGCATCTGTGAAAAGCAGCCATTTGGCTCTGATTAATGAGAAAGGTTTGCTGAGCACAGATGGAACAAGCCCAAAACCACTGCGAGCACAACTGCTGGGTTTACCCATAACCAACACACAGCAGACAAGGACAAGGAACTGGCCTCACAGCAAGACATGAGCACATTTATGTATTCACATGGGACAGGTCAAGGGGAGTTTGGAACACAACTGTCATAGACCTTTCAAGACCGCAAGGACAGGCCCAGTATCTAGAAGAATGAAGTCACTATTATGTCTGTCTCAGGCCTGTTTTAATCCAGGTGGTGCTATTCCTGTGTCAGTTTATGCTGACCAATATTCCCCTTGGTCTCCCAACTTTCCCAGGTTTTCTAGTTTGTTCTTCTTTTGCCTAAAATTATTGTTTGCACTTCCTTTTAACAATCCCCTTGATGCACTAGATTTTTTGTCTTCTCCCATATGTTTCAGTTTCAGTTCATACTCTGTTTCTAGCTTGTTCCCACACAGCTTCATCTCCATCCACTTTCCCCATTCAGAATTTCACATTTCAATCATATCCTCACTTAATCTCCTATTTCTAATGAATTCAAGCCTAATTTTCTTAACCTCTCCATGTGTCTCTAAACCATCAAGACCTCTTCTCCTACGAGTTACTCTCTCCTGCACCTTTTCTAATTCTTCAATATGCTTTCTGTAATAAGAACAAACCACTAGAGGTAAAAACCTTTTTCCTTGCAGGTGGAAAGAGATTTATTTGAAAGAGCAGAAGAATATTAATAGCAGCCCCGTTTCCTCTCCATAATGACAGACACACACACACCCCATTTGCACTCAGGTAGATCCCTAAGGATCAATTCCGCAGCAGTGATGAAATGGTAGCATTTGATCTGTAGGGGATTCAGTTCGCTTTCTCATCTACTCATGCTGCACAGACTGAAGCTGCTTCTTATTCAGGAGGGTCCTCAATTGTGTGGAAGACAACTTCCTTCTGCAAGTAATAGAGGAGCCGACAAGGAGAGGTGCGGTGCTTGACCTCGTGCTCACCAACAGGGAAGGGCTGGTTGGGAATGTGACGCTCCAGGGCAGCCTTGGTTAAAGCTATCATGAGATGGTCAAATTCGAGTTCCTCAGGACAGTGAGAAGAGCATGCAGCAAGCTCACTGCCCTGGACTGCAAGAGAGCAGACTTGGCCTCTTCAGGAACCTTCTCAGTGAGGTTCCATGGGATATAGCCGTGGTGATGCTGTAAATAAGAGGTTCTGCTGCCATGCTTGGGCTTCTGCAGCATGACTTTCCAGGCTGAGCACTGCTCTGA
>JANRGW010035546.1:0-13126 GCA_024733675.1 Psilopsiagon aymara
TGAAAGTCAAAAACACAGCACTGCACCAGCTGCTAAGAAGGAGAAAAATGACTGCTACTGCTGAACCCAGGACAATATTCAGAAATTCCTCCTTTCCCGATAATTTTGACCTCAAGAAGTAATGGGAAATTCAAGACTTGCTCAGACTTAGAAAACTATCCACACTTCTAGATGCTACCATCATTGCTCTGCAATAGTCAATTGCTAATTGATTCCCTTTAAACTCGTGTAAGCTATAGACACAGATGTGTACATGCACTGAAACTCAGAGTTTGTTTCCTTGTTCAGAACTCTGATATCAAAACATCTATATTCTTCCTGAGTGTGCTCTAGGACAACTTACAGGATATAAGTAAATCAGTTTCAACAAAGCAGGAGGTATACCTTCCATGCCTGCACTTGGACACCTGATTCCTCTGTTTGCATACTGTAAAGATTTTCCAGAAACAATAGTCCAAATACGTGAAGGCCAAAGTCATTAAACATCATTTGAATACACCAGAGAACACAGTGTTTCCCTAATGGCAAGCACAATGCCGAAGAATGCATCTGCACATAATGGCAAGCAAAACATTGTGGAAGTAGATGTCAAGAAAATGAATTTACCTTGATTCCGTTTCCTTAAGCTGAAGGATTTCAAAATGGTTTTTTGAAACATGGCTTAACAGGCTTAACACTGATGGATAAGAGGCTTGGCTGAGGAACTGGGACATTTGCAGCTCTCTTCTACAATGTACTGGTGTAGGTGATGGCACACACATCTGGATCACTCACCACGGGCATCTCAAGGAATACACCGAGCATGTGCTGCTGATTTGCAGGAGGCAAAGCCCAGGGAGTAAAGGCATCCTCTATTGCAGGAAGAAGGATGCAGCAAGGTGGGGATGCAGCCCTCACATTGTGCATTATGCCCTAGTAGTGACCTAGTGCATCCTCCCAGTGCTCAGGGGCCATCTTGCAGCACAGATCATGCCAACAGGAAAACACTACTGAAAAATCTAACATACTATGCATCTTTACAGAAATAGATGCACGCACAGAACAAGTCCCTCTAGAGCTGTCAAGTGAGATTTGAAACACAGTTTCTTTGGCACTGGGCACACAAATCTTCAGCAGCTAAAGATCTTGACTGACGGTGGGAGCAGCACATGGATAATGTTTGCTGTGCACACAAACCTGCAAAAAGCAGAAACAGTTTGGGGACTTCTGCTTTACAAAATAGTTTCACTATTCAGAGATGGTAACCCTTGAGATAAAAAAAAAAAAGGGGGGGGGGCAAAAAAGTTTCCAAGATTACGATTTTTTCAGATAAGAGAAGGCTTATAAAAACTGACAACAAAAAATAGAGAAGAAAGGACCCTGGGATTCATCCATACTGCTCTATATAATCCCCAAACAGGCTGTGTGAAATAAGGATTCTATTATTACTTAATATTTTTGCCTTACATAATTTAGCACAGTACTGGATGTTGAAAAACATCCAGTTTTAACCCCTGCATTTTTTTCACTCTCCATTTACAAACAACTGGTGACTTTTCCATATGGAAGCAAGGTACACAAGTTCATAAGTTTGGTAGCATTTAATCCCCTCATGATAAAAAAAAATCATAAAGAATTACCTAAAAAACAAACCAGGAGAAATCCTAAACAGAAGAAAATCATTAGTGCTAGAGTTTCAACAGAGGGCAACAGAGATGGCCTTGCTTGGAGCAAAGCCCCTCACTCAAAAGAAAAACCAGTATCTTGCCTCTTTTACAAATGCAGTCTGGAAGGCACAAAGAAGTGGTTGTAATACCACATAAAGAAATGTAAATATGCAGGTATGCGTCCAATTACTTCAGGTTTAAAGGCTGGTGCAGTTTAACTATTTACAAGCAGATGGGGTGCACACAGGTTCTGATACACACACTTGATGTATTTACCTTTGAAATCTGTCACTGCTGGCAACCGTTTCTGCTCAACCAAAGTGTGTGTATGCAAAAGCTAGATCATTTTCATCATGCTGTGCAGTGTACAGCTTCACCTTTCAGTCTAAATATCTATACTGCTCAAGAAAATGCCCTTTTTCTGTTGAAGCAGGAGATTACAAACCTCAAAGGTTCGTTTCTTTGCAAAGACTAAGGCCCTAATGAGCATAGCCAACACACTATTACACCAGCTCCAGAGTTACATGCAAATATAGCTAAGGTAGATCTTTGTCAATACATGTCATAGTGGAAATTCACATTACAGAGAATAAAGTTGTTATAAACTATACTTTCATATATTACTTTGCATTGAAAGAAATATTGGTGACCTTATCCAGCATGACTGTTATAACGGTAATAAAACTGAATCTTGGAAGATTACACTTCTGGTCAAAGTAGTAAAATGTGACCTTATGTTATTCAACACTGACATTTATTATATTAATTCAGACACAAAAACTGCATTAAAATGATGTTAAGTGTCTGGCTTTCAAGCATAACAGTTAAGGAATTTTATCTGCAAGTTAGACTTCTTCACAGACTCTTAATTTCACATCTCACATTGCAACACATGTGGCACAAAATCCTTAGAGCTCCCCAGAGGATCTCAAATCTGGTAGTTTGAGCTCCTTGAATAAAAACCTGCTTGCATCTCAGCCACAAAGAAGATGGCAGAGGGGACACAATGTAATGCATCTCCAGTGTTCATACATGGTGGCCTCAATGTAACAGAACAAATCAAAACTCCAGAATAAGGAGTTAATCTTTGTATCATTTGGGAATATAAAGGGCTAAATGTCAACTGCTAACCACCAGAATGATGTTTTTTACAACCATTTTTAATATCGCTGCAGCATTTTAAATTCAAACACAGAAAAAAACATTTAGTCTAAGGTCATCAGTGAAGATCTAGGATTCTGCAGACCCATGTACTCTGAACTCCCACTGGTTTCACTAAAAATACAGGACATGGAGAGAGCAGCATATCAGAGCATGGTAGCTCTCAGAACAGAATGAAGTCTGGAACTATTTTGAGGCATAACAAAAAATTTGTGAGCTAGATCTCTCTGGCATTGTTTTTTAATGTTCTTCTGCAGTTAGTGTTTATTCACAGGCAAATATTGCTACATGAGAAAAAGATTTTTTAGGGTTACAAGACAACTCTCAGTTTAAAAAAAAACCCCACAAAAATAGTAATAATTTCAGAATCCTCCAGAATCTCAGTGATCTCAGAACAGACACCAATATGGGGATTTGAGCATTCAATTGCAGCGTGGTAATTCTGCAGTCAGATCCTGTTAGGAGCATACTGACTGTGTTACATGCTCACAGCGATTTTTAATAAGAAATTCAAAAGTCATTTCAGTAACAACAACTAGCAGGACATCAACCATTTAAACCATTTTTTTCCCAGAACAGAACCCATATTTTCTGGCCAGCTTAAATTTGCCAGTATGCCGCATTTTAACAATTCTGAGAATTCAGTGAGGTCACAAACACCTTCCACTATGTTGGCAAGTCACAAATTTCTGTTATAAATTTTGGAAAGAATGAGAAAACTGTTGGATTTTTATAGATTTTTACAGATTTTTATAGATTTTTATAAATTGCATCATCTGTCAAGAACATTTATTTTGTGCCTGCCGAATGCTAATACACATTTTTCATGGGCCAAGCAACATCAGCTCAGTGAAGAAAAGAGAATTCCTCCCACCTGTGGGCTAGGCATTGCAAAATGAAGCTAAAATCAGAAAGAAGTGGGTTTGTTAGCAGGGTGGCTGTCAGCCACTTATTTCATTGCAGTAACCTAGATTACAGACTTGGCTTTTTAGGCTCTAACTGGCAAGGCTGCAGCTGTCCTATAGTAAAGATGACATCTCATTTCAACAGCGGCTTCACCCCAACACGTCTTTCAGGTACATGCACCAGGTGTGCTCTATTCCTAGGTCCTCCAGCATCACTGGAGCATATCAACAGCACGTTTTGCAGGAGATCTACTGTTCTTCTGCCTCGGCTGAAGTTATTCCCCCAGTGATGAGCTGACAGTGCAGTGCTCAGTGTCTATGCAGATGCCTTGATTTGGTTTCCTTCCCCTCTCAGGGGTGTAACTCGGTCATGCTTTGTTGTAAAAAACAACCTCTTTTTCAACACATTTCAGCAGGTTTCTCCCAGTCTGCCCATATCCATGCCTCACCTTCATATAATGTGTTCTTTTAACAATGCGTAATGCACAGCAGGCCCCAACACCTGTATATAAAAGCCTCCTTCTTTGCTCTTTGCCTCTTCTCCTACATTATTTGCATTCCACTACGATCCATCTCCTCTTATTTAAGAGGACAGAAATGTGACTAGTAAGGCGTGTTATGAACTAGAGTATTCCATGCAAAAAAACACTGTTAAGCCCTCTATGGCCAAACTAATTACAATTGTGCTCTCTCTGGCTTGATGAAGCTGAATGGAGGCATACAAAATGTCTCTGAAAACAGAAAAACATGCAATTGAAAAATGTTCATATGGAGAAATATGCACAGAGTATCAAGGCTTCAGGAGCAGCAGTTTATAGACCCAGTTACTACGATGTGCATTTTAAATTTGAACGCCTCCTCAGTATTCATGAAGTGTACCACAGTTCAATAGTTGTTTTCATGAGTTGTGCCTTCATTAGGTGAACAACATTAAACACCTGGGATCTGTTCAAACTAGTCCTAAGGGGCAAATTTTCATGACAAATGAACTGAGATAAATTTTACAACTGAAAAAAAAAAAAAAAATCATCTCATTTTTGCAATGGTGAATTTACTACTTGTTTCAAAAAAATAATATAAAGCAACAAAGACACAAAGTTAATTTAATATTACTTCTACCAAATCCCCACAGAAAAGCTTTCAGTTGGCTGTGCAAATGAGAACACTTTCAGCTACCAGAAGGAGAGTAAATACTTACTGACAAACGTGCTCTTTTCCCCGCTTTCAGGTTAATGGGGTTAATTCCCCACTATCTTTGGAAACTCCTCTTCGTTTGTTATCAGGGCGACTTCTAATGCCTTTATGACTAAGAGTAGCTTACAGCTTGTCTTAAAATCTGTTTTCTTTTTTCTTAAGGCTTGCTTAGATTCTTATATGGATAATGTTCCACTGGAGATGTTACCAAGTGTATATTTTTATCTCCCTCATTCAGAGTCTGCCGTGTTCAACACTGAGTGAAGAGTACCTCATGCATGCACAGTCCTCTGGCTCAGTGTCTTTCTACCCAAAAACTTTGGGAAAGCACAAGGACAGCTAATTGCATGAAGTCCTCTTGCCCTGCAAGCCTGCTGTGACTTCCCACAGCTCTGGCCATCCCACTGCACATGTGGGAGAGGTCAACCCCCCTCCAGGATACTGCTATGAGGACAGAGAAATGTTTTGTAGATGGTTTTTCTTCTCTCCACTCACAGCTGGCCCTGTCGAAATGTAGGCTAACCCAGACAGACGACTAAACTGTAAAAATACTTAAAATAAGTCAGACTGGTGGTCTGACAGCTTGCATCAGTCTGCTATCAGTGATTGTCGTACAGCCTGGCAGAGTCAGGGACAGTCTTTTTCAACTGGATCCATACAACCCAGGTAGCACGACAATGTCAGTCCCATGCCCTGCAGAGAAATATTGATACTGTCATCTACATTGTAAGCCTACACTCATGCCAGAAGCAATAACAACACAGAGACAGACTTACACCTTCATTGTGTTCAGACATTGAGGTCATAGAGAACACACATGGAGAGGCAGAAGGGGCTGGTAGGATCAGTCTGCTACTCCTAATGCTGCCAAAATCATATGCAGGAAGATTCAGTTTGTGGTCCTTGCTCCTGGCATCTTCTCTGAGCACTTACAACAGTTACAAATAGAGAGAGGTAGCTGTATTTTGAGATTATTCTAATAACTACTAGCAAAACCCTTTATTCTAGCTTCCTAAGCCAGTTGGTTCCCCCTTCAATGTTCCCCCTTTCAACGTCATCATAGCAAGGTAATCCTGTCTAGCTGAGTAATATGTGCAGATGCACTAACAAGTGTGGTAGAAACTCTCAAGACATTTTCTTTTATTCCTCTTTTTTGTTGCCCTTCTGGTTTATTATACCCTATTATATTCCAGGTCCCTTCCAAGCAGCCACTGAGCTTTTCATACTTAATAAAACATAAAAATTAAAGCAATGAGTATTAGAAATATCCTTCTTACTCGATTAGCTACTCCACAGTGGACTGTAACCCTTTCAATGCATTCAGCTAATCCCATTAGCTGGTCAAGCAATTTTCTCTACTGCTTCTAGGAGTACAGAGCTCACTAAAAAATATGTTTAGAACCATGCTCACCCTTTAGATTAGATTAAGCTGCCTACACAACTCTGAAGTGTTTCTCTAAGGTTTAAGACCTATATAATAATTCGTGTATTTTTCACAATTCAGTGGGTATGCACTGCTCCTAAAAACTACTCCAGGCTCAGTTTCATTTCAAGGTTAGACCCTCCTCCAAAGTACCAATTAATGTAGAATTACAGGCCAAGGGAATACAGACTTTCTTCAAAGAATATGAAAATCTTTTTCCTCATAGTAAGAAAGGAATTGCCCCAGATTTGGTCAGAAAATTTGAGGAAGGCTTGAACAGGAGCAGGCTGCTCCTGTGGATTGCGCTTCAGTGACTCCTTCAATTCTCACCTCTTGAAACCACTTCCTTGCTGGTTAATGGATTCAAAGCATGGGCATGCTCCAGAGGATGCTTGGATCTAAATCCATTTTTTCTGGTGGTTTGAAGGCAGATAAAGATGGTTCACTGTCAACATCAGTTATTTTTTACCTGCACTATAAAATACTAAATTCTTCAGGTCCCAAAAGCAAAACGAGAAGCAAGGTGCTAGCTCCTGCACATGGAAAGTTAGAAATAGTCTCTCCTAAAAAATATGCAAGGCAGACAGTGGACAGGAATGCAAAAGGAAAATAAATAAAGCACATGTTCAAAAGTGAGACAGATAGCACAAGCATCTTTTCCTAAGGAAACTGTGCTAAGAACCTCATAATCTCAGAATTAGAGATTATTCTAATTCTGAAGAATTAGAACAGCAGAACAGGCTACATATGAGTGAAAAACCCAGTAGTGTTTGCAATGTAAACCCGATCCATGTGGTCTCATTTTAAGGGTGCAAGAAAGCAAATAAGTACTAAAGTTTAGCTATTTACATCAGATAATAATGCCAGAAATGTGTTGTTGCTCTATTATATGCCTAAACAAAGGATGTTAGAAGAGATCTTTGACACCAGTAACCAGAAAGGCAAATTACTTTAAACCAGTGGCATCTTGAAGGGTGTTTTCGTAAAGGCTCATAAATCGGCTGGTATTGAAGCTGAGTTTAGCTTAGCTCACAATAATCTTCATAGGTGAATTATTGGAACAACATGAGGCTACTGAGAAAATGTTCTCTGAGATGAGCCCTAATTATAACAGTGTAAAACATACTTTCACTAATAGAGCATGTCTTTCAGTGAGAACCATTCCAAAAAACACTACTTTTTGGAATATGGTGAATTCTCCACGTTCTCCAAGAAGCAGCAGAGTAATAGTAAATATTTGGTTGGCACAGCTTCAGCATGTGGCTCACATACACTGAGATTTGAGGGCTCCGAGTCAAGAAAATGCTTCAGTGAATGCTTAAGTTTGAATATTTACGCATCAGCTGCCTTCTTCCTCCACAGCTGCTCCACAGACAGCCCCTGCATGACAGCACAACCCAGGAGATAAGACAGGCTCTGCTCCAGCTAAATCAAAAGCAGTTAGTGCTGCAAAGCTGGGGATGTCTGAAGAACAATGTCCGCCCCAAAACAGGTATGTAAAGGTCTTATTTTCATAAATGAAACATTTCTGTGATACACAAGTGAGGACTTAAGCAGTAAAAGGAGAGACTGCAGAAAATTTACCACATCACAGGTGTGCAGAGAATCAACCATAACATTTGCCCAAGAAAGGAGATGGGCAAATGTTGGAAAGGAATAGGGCTTTGATGGGCAGGTTCTTAAATAATCCCCATAGAAATCTTTAATAGGAAATGCATTTAAAAACACATTTGTCTGCTTGGAATAACAAGGTCCATGTTTTTATAAAGTCAGGCAAACCAAGCTGAGCGCACACAGCAGAGAGGAAAGCACACAGACATGGATCGCAAGCACTCAAGTTCAATGGGCAGACAGCAGCACAGCTCCCTGAGCACAAAGGGTCACACAACCCTCTATCACAGGAGCCAAAAGGGGTACTTGCCCTGAAAACCCACACCTCTGGCTCTCAAGGAGCCAAGCTGAGCCCTAGCAAAACTGAGGATCTGCATCACAATGGATCATTTGGCAACAGAAATGCTGGACACTGAAAGAACTGAGTCCATAAGCAGGACAATATGAGTAGATTCACCTCATTGCAGACACACCTGTTATCTACTTACAGTATTTGACATGTTAGGGGAGCCAACATGCGTAGAAAAGAGAATGCATTTCAGTCGGTGACATTTTCACTACAATGGTCAGATTTAAAAATGCGTTAGCAGTAACTTTCCATCTATCAAAAGCATGAGGCAGGAAGCAACAATTGCCTGGCAAAGTCTCAGAATGCTATTAAATGTGCTGGAGGCCAGACTCCGTCCTTTTTTATGATCCATTTGCATAAGTAGGACATTTCACATGAGTCTACATGGTTCTACGGGCAGCATAACTTGCCACCTCTCTACATGACTGCTACTTCAGATTGCCTCACTACCAAGCATCGAGAGCTAAGGAAAAATGGTTTTTAAAACACACTTATACCCTGACCCATACAATACTTGTTCATTATTTGAATTACTGTAGCATATAAACAGTAAGTAATTACAGTCTCGTATGGCTGGAATGAGTGCTAAGGGTAAGAAGTTACATCAGCTGATTGGCAGTAGCTATACAAGCACACACTATCTGCCCTCAGTGAATTCTGGGGACTTAGTTTGTGCTCAAGGAGAGAATGCTATTGTTGGACAATAAGATCATGAAACCCCCAACAGGCTGATGTGAACATCCCTCCTTCCATATGTTGGGTCACTGAGTCTGCATCTTGCCATCAACCTGCCTTTGGTTTGCAAACCTCTTTCTTCTCCTGTTCACAGAAGTAGAGATCACAACAGCAGTTCACAATTGCAGTTCCCTACTGATGCAAGAAATGCACCTCACATGAGGCTGACAGAAAGCTGAGGACAAAGAGAATTAAAGGGAATTAAAACACCACTGCACAACGCCATCCTGTAAAAATCTATACTGCCCCATTCAGAGAGGCTAGCAGTCTAAAGCTCCACAAAGCCTGCCTCACCAGAGGCCGTGCATCCATCCATCATGGACCAAAAGTGTCAGGGTCATCCTAATTTGGCTTCCAGTGCTCTACCTGCATTAGCTGCTACTGTGTTTATACAATAAACACCAGAGTCCAGCATCCTGTGTTTCACAGTGCACTCAGTTAACTTTCACCTGCATATTTATCTCTCTACAGAGAACTTGTGTAAGAGACTTTCAAAGAATCTTCTTTGAAGTGGCGTAAGGTAGAAACCAGCCACAGGCATGCTTGCTCCTGCTCTCCATGGGAAAAAAGGAGCAGGGCAGGTGAATACTCTCAGTGTCACTACTCTTTCTACTATTCTAATGAATGCTCCTCAAAGCTGCCTTTCTGATGGAAGGCCTGCAGTTTCTTTACATAATGACTTCAGAATAAATTGCATGGGGATTGGAACAGAGAGAAAATTATTACCTGCAAGTACAGCTCCCCATCAGAGGCTTCTTAGTTACTTCTTTATTTGGATCATACTCACTGTGTTTCTAATGATACAAGCATATAAAGGTGTAGTGCCTTTACTACGACTAGCAGTTACTTTGGGGTAAAGCCACGAGTGCAGGAATTGGAAGTAACTAGCTGCCTAACCGTGATTAGAATAAAAACAGGTTTCCTGGCCATTTCTTCAGGGTTCTAATAGTTAATCCTAAAACCTGTTACCTCTCAGTAGATTTTAGATGCTACTTGAAAATAGTCAGGACTTTAGGAGTAGGCAAACTATCTTTTATGTCTTCCTTAGACATTCCTGTTGAGCCACATTCTTCAGGAATTTTACGGGTATCTAGGATTTGAACAATGTAGATTCTTTTCAGATAATGTTCTCCCAGTCAATGAGACAGTAAAGAGGTATTGCAAATCTTGCCTAGTAGCACCTGGAATGGCAAACCTATTTCTATTAGCCAGGGCAGGAGAAGGAACTGAGAGCAGTTGTTAAAAACCAGCACAGGCAGCTTCCTGCAGACACAACATCTCAAGATGCTGAAAAAGAACAAGTTCTTCTGTTCTTGAATCCAAGAGGTGCTGTGGGGTGAGCTGAGGAAAAATTCTTCCTGGGCCTTAAATATGACAGCATTAGAGTCAAACTTCGCCACTCACTTCTTGCTATACCTTGGGCTCAATTCACCTATCTTTAGCCGTCTAATATTAGAGTAGTTTAACCGTGCCTAAATCTAGTTTACACCTGTCTTCAGGGGAAAGAGCAAGACTTCTCTAGAATGCAATTTTCCCATCCTATGTCAGATGTTTCAGCTAACCAGGATAAACTGCCTCCTGGAATTATCTGCTTATTTTCAGCCTAGAGGAGTGCCAGAGATCAGAGATGATCCATGTGAAATAAAGGGCTGGGTAACTACAAGGCATGTGAGTGTATGTGTGAGTTACAGTCAGGTTTCCAGCAAGCACAGAACATAGATTTCAGCTTATCCCAGGAAATGCATGGTTGTGAGGGTACTCTGCCTGGTTCTTGGCTTTATCACTAGGATTGTTTTATTATCAAGGAAGGAAAGTTTGCCTCTGGCTTTTAGAGACCCACAGATCCAAACCTGACAGGATCCAGGTGAATGGTAAAGCCAAAGCCATCAATTCCTGTCTTTTGCAAGCTGTAGTGGGGCAACTGATGAAAGCAAGAAAGGTGGTAGCGTCAGGAACTTGTGCTGAATTACAGTCTAGTGTATCAGGACAGCAGCCAGGTAGGCAGTGTGAGCTACAGAGGCAGTACCAATCCTGGCAGTAGGTCCTAATTCCTAACATTTAGATTACGTATTCTGTTCAGGTTGCTCAGCGTTGGCAAGCCACTCTCTTTGCCTTACCCTGGTCTGAATAGTAACAGTCCAGTGCTTTCATCCTGACTACTGATAAAAATATTAGAAGTGACAAGTGACATCAATTTGAAGGATACATGTGAATCTTATACCAGTATGATCAGCTTTACCAGCACTATTTGGAATCAAATTTAAGAAGCCCAAACAAAATAACGGCTGCCTTTTGCAGGAGTACCCAATTATTTAGCAACATTTTAATTTCCTAACTTATAATTCCTGTTTGATCATTCTCATGCAGAAGTGGACTAATAACACTGCCAAGCTTGCTTTCTGACCCTATCCTTCCCACATCACACTTCTACCAGTTTTAGTTTCTGATTCACACCAAACTATTGAGCACTTGGGGCACCATTTACAGTTCCCTGAAACTTTGAAACAGGTTGTGATTTTTTCCCCCAATTATTTTGACACAGACCATAAATTTAATTTTAGAAATTAGTTAACCTTAGCCCCCCCAAATGTCAAAGTTGCCATAGAAGCCAAGCTACATTTTGAACAAGTAGGATATAAAGCTTAGGGGAGAGAGAGAGAGCAAGAGCAAGTGAGCAGAATGGCAGATATATTTGTAGGAACCATATACATGTCTAGTTTGATAAATCTATCTGTCTGCATAGGCATTTATCTAACAAAAAGGAACAGAGATAAAATGTGCAAAGAGAAACAGTAATTGTAAATAACAGCCTCTGTTCTTGTTTCTTTCTAAAATCCAGTCAATTTGATTTCTGAGGTCTTGATCAACATTTTCTATTGCAGTCTATTTATTCCAACTACAGGAAGTCAAAGAGTCTACAGAACATCAGTCTATTATTAACCTTGGGACTGGCAGCTTATTAAAAGTCATAGGTTGAGTACTCCAATTATCAGCCAAGGAGATAGGAAAAAGCAAATTAAACATTGTGGCAAACAACAAGGGTCTTGTGTGCCCCTGCACGCAGTAAAACGCTGTTTTGTCTGGTGTCTGCTGTTTTGGAATGGAGTTCTCAAAGGACTGGAGATGGGGGATATTGTGCTCGTTTTCAGAGATTCTTGTATATTTGTCTCTGTTACGTAAATTCCTGCTCCCATCAGGGCTGCGAGCTATTAATAGAGATCACGAGGACTCCAAAAATTGCATGTTTCTGCTCCTGTACTACTTCAGACTTTGATCCTGTAAACACTCATGTACATTAAAAACTCCATGAGCTTAGAGCATTTAAAAGCACAAGTGCCCATGCCAAAACACACACTGTATTTCCCACCTTACTTCTCACCTACTCACAAAGTTACTTTTTCATTTCAACCATTAGACTTCTGTACTATATCATGGAAATTCTTGCTCTTGAAACCTGCCACTTACACAGGCTGTGCCATTTAGGTGTTTGAAATCCATGTGTAAGAGTGCACCCCTAATCAGTAGCCTGGTAAGTTGTAAATATTGCCTATTTAATGCCACATAGAGATCACAGTTGGTATCTTATGTGACAAAACCTCTGGGTTTAGCACAGATAATCTATGTGTTTACATATAAACAGGAGGACTTGCAGGAGCTCTATTTTACAGCATTTTGACTTCCTTTTTTATTACATCCTATTTCTATAATCTACAGAATTTTGCACCCACAATCATGCATGTATGCACGATTTACCCTTCTTGTATCCAAACAGCTTGCTGCTGTAACCATAAAAAATGAGGCTTTCTTTGCAGAAAAATTAAGGGGAATGAAGAAGCTGAAGCTACTATTCCCCTCCAGTGCCAACCATATGCATTGCAGCCTTTGACCCTTCACAGTGAATTTGTTAGGCTGATGTAATGTGGAGGGAGTTGCATTTTCCTTTCTAGGGAAGGAAATCATGTCTAATACTAATTATTTTTCATACATCAGGGCTGCTAACAGCCCTGCAGTGTGGCCTTGTGTTGAGGTTTAGGCCGTAAATCAGCCACGCAGTTTGCTACATGGAGAATCGAAAGAATGCAACTCCCACAGGTTGAGATAA
>JANRGW010035547.1:0-11253 GCA_024733675.1 Psilopsiagon aymara
TGAGCCTCATGCTCTGCCAGGGAGGAGGGGAAGCTGGGAGGAAGAAGAGACAGGACACCTGACCCAAACTGACCAAAAAGGTATTTCATACCACAGCATGTCATGCCCAGAATGCAGAAACGGAGGGCAGAGACCCGGAAGGGTGTGGGGGGATGCATTGCTTGGTCAGGCTGGGTATATGTGATGAGCTGTTGTATTCTCTTCTTCTGTATTTCTCTTGTCATTATTATTATTGGTGGTAGCAGTAGTGGTTTGTGTTATACCTTAGTTACGAAACTGTTCTTATCTCAACCTGGGGGAGTTGCATTTTTTCGATTCTCCATGTAGCAAACTGCGTGGCTGATTTACGGCCTAAACCACAACAATAGTATTGCCAGCATATCCAGAACCAGCAGCTTTATCAATGACAAGGAATGGTCTCTGTCCCAGCTATCAGCATTAAAACGTCTCTGGGTGCAGAATTAAAAAAAGCAGAACATCCTGTTACTATACCTATCTCTACCACTCACTCCGCCTTTGGCTTCGGCATTGCACTTTCTCACCTCTTTTCAACAGCATTTAACTTGTAGAAGTTAGATATACTGTTCTTCAACTTCATGTAAACATTGGATATGGCAACAGGCAGGAAAGTCTTTTTCTCTATCCTATCACCTGGCCCACTGAAGTCTCTTCAGTGGCATGCAGGATGCAGACCATCACACAAATGTCAGACAAGTATCACATGGCTTTCCAGATGGATGCTTCCTGGTGCATACACTCTATTTTGAAACTGAGGTGTTTTTTTTTTTTTTTTCTTGCTTTTGTGTGTGTGGTTCATACACTGAACAGAAAAATTGGTAATTCACATATTTGTAATCAAATGAAAAAAGGTACCTGTGCCTAACGTCTTGAAGAACATGTGTGGAGATAAGCTGCTGAATCATAAACCATAGCCATGACTCAAAAGTTTAATTTTATCTACCTCTTTTTGACAACTTTACCTGAAGACTTTCAGGCATGGACCTGAATTAAACTACATTTATTGCTATGTTATTCACAATAACCCTTCTGAAAAAAAAAGAAATAATTATAATCCCTGTGACTAAACCATATCCCAGAATAGTGCTTCTAAGAGTAATGAGATCACTGCTTTCCTGACTCATCTCAGACAAATGGGTTGCTGGAGAGAAGAGTTTGTGCTGCATTCCAACCAGTCAAGCATCATCTGTAGAGATTGCAGTGATTCAGACTTCAGATAATTAGCTTGGTGTAATTATTTCAGGAATCCCCACGCTGGGACTACTAAAGATGACAAGTTAACTACATCAGCCTGTCAGGCAGGATTACTATAAGCTGCAGTCCTCCAACAGCATAGGTAACTCTGTCTGAATGGAGTTCAACTGCAGAGCACTCAGCACCAGGCTGGGATGGGAGCACCCCCCTGTCTCTCACCATTATTCTGCCCTGGAATTTTTTGAGCATTTGCCTTGGTCAGTAAGGAAAGGAAAGGTTTGAAACATTTTCCCCAAGCCTATAGTTTAGCTTATAGCAGGGCTCAAGTCATGGGGACATCAATGTTCAGTCTCATGATCCTCCAAGAATCCTTGACAAGAGTGCAGAAATATATTTTCTGAGCCTCCTCAAATGTAATTAACATATGCTGGTGAGGAAGGGATGGGAAGGAAACAAGATCTGTGTACTGTCAGACTGCTTATATCTCATGATTCTAGCATCGACTGTGTCAAGGCAGATCACAAACCTCCAAAGGGTCACTGTCTTTTGAAATGGTGTGAGACTACAAGTCATTGTTGAAAATTTTTTGAATTTTGAAATCCTAAATGTTCTGACTGAATTTAAGGGAAAAAAAATCCCCACTTTTCACCTTGCTTTGTCTGAATTTATTCATAGAAAAAATAGGAGAAATACTTCTTATATTTTCCCAAGAACCAGAAAAATTTACAAAGGCATAAAAGCTGCAAAGAAAGTAAGGCCATTGAGGGTTAAGCTCTCAGGGCCTATGGGAATTCAGAAATGTATCTGATAGCATTAGGCTGATGTTTTTCAAGCATATCAGTATTTTCTGAATGGAAATGTTATGCAGTCCTAAATGGTAATTTACTTTCTTTGCCTTTGTGATTGATGTTTTCTGTTTACTACACTGTCATGGAAACAGAGTATCTGTGATTCTGAGAACAGCTAACTGTTGCTGTGAGTTGTCTTATTAGAGGGAATACTACAATTTAGAATTCAGATGAGCTTTAGAAACAGATGGTGGATTATAGCCTCCATAGGCTTTGGGTTGTCAAAAGAGGGTTTGTGTAGGTTTAGAGAACAATACTAGAGGTATATGAGAAATGTAAAACTAAAGGCTCTGTGTAAGGTTAGAAAGATAAAATCTAAAGATCACCCCCAAGTGATCAGAGAAAGCCATCAAAGGATCTTTGTCTTGAACAAAGACAGAAAGCTGATAAAGAGAAGCATGTGTAATATGCATTTAAAGGGGAGAAGTCAAGGGCCCCTCAGATAAAATATTCTGAGAGGTTTCTTGTACAGTCAAAGTCAAATGGAAGGTATAATTTTCAAGCCTGAGATGTGCTCATTTGATGCAAGACTAGAAGATGAGCTTTCTGCTAAATTTCTCCATATTTACTAAGGATAAAATACTACAATTTTCATGATGTAGCTGAACAAAGATTCTCAAAAGTGGGATAGATCTGAGGAACGTATGGTGACACAACTACTCAAAATTAGCTATTTTCATGAATTCATGTGTGGCTCAGTTCACTCACATGGCAGGTGCAGAAATCTTTGCAGACAAGTTCCTGCAACACACATCTTGTCTATAATACCAGTAGCTGCTTACTGACAGCTGAAGCAGGACTAACAGGGGGCTGAGGAATGAGGCAGAGGCATGGAGAAATATTTTTCTGGCTGTTGAGGGTGAGAGGATAATAGTTAATGTCTCAAGCACCATTTCAAGGAAAAAGATATTAAGTTTCTGCAAGGCTGGTACAGCAAGGTGGAAAAAGAATAGCTGAGGTACTCACTTAAGCTCCTACAGTCATGTTGTAGGAGAACATCTGATTTTCTGCCTCAAACTACTTTGAGAGCCAATGCCAGTATGTCCAGACTGCCTCTATAGAAAGAAAATTTGCTATCTAGACAAGGAGACCCTATTGGAAATGAGAGCTTCCAAGTGTGCCTAAAGTGAAAAAAGCTTCCTAGTCTGGATCAGGAAAAGATGAAAGGATGCGAAAGGATGGCAGTACAGGGTTCAGTCTGTGGACAAAGTCCTGCAGCCTAAATATTAATATAGAACTGCTCTTGATATCTTCTAGAGTCTTTAGGAAACAGCTTCAGAAAGTGATATTTTATCAACAGAAGACAGGGCTATTTAATATACTTTTTCCAGACTGACTTTTATCCTGGACATTTCTTCTGGACCTTCTACAGACAATCATGGGAAAAAGAAAAAATATCTGACTATAAATATGCATCAGTCTCTTATCAGTTTAATACGCTTACAGTCTTCATGGTGTACTTTGAGGAGGACGCTAACTGTGCTGGAATGTTTTTAGAAAGGAAAATTTTGAAGCTGAGGAACGTTAATAATGCCATGACATTTCTGTGGCTAAATAATTAACCTAGAGAGGGTGTATTTTTCTGTTCAGATATTTAAAATGAAATATTCCTAAATGAATTTTTCATTAGAAAGTGTTTGGCATAATCTGTGAAAATGACGCAAACATTATGTGTTTGAGTACTTTGTAGGTGGAGGAAAAAATTGGAAAATCTAATTTCATTAACTATTATAAATATTTCCTTCTTCTCCTGCCAGTGGTCTGCTCCTCCATTAGCTGTTTTTATGCCAAATAGTAACACTCTAACTCAAGACTATAAGGAAGAGATGCTGCAGACAAAAAAATATTTCTTGGAGAAACTTCAAGATGCAACCTTCTGGAATCAAAACAAGAGTAAGAAAGAACAGGCATGATTCAGCTTTTAATACTGCAGAAACTGTTCTTCAAGAGAGGTAGGATAAGTTTGCAGCAAGAACAAACTGAAGTTAATTTTTCTGCTACTTATACTTTCCCCTGCCCCTGCTTTGTGCCCTATTTTATCCAGTCATAACTTTATGCTATGTTTTTTGACAGTTTATTGTGCAGTCAGTAACTTTTCAAACCCTTTGGATATCCAGTATGTTCAGATAAAGCTGACTTGAGTTTTAGCTTTGGCTACCTTCTTTCAGAGCCAAGAGGTTCCAAAGCTGTATTGGGTGCTGGTAATGCAATGATTGCGTCAGCCAATGCCCTTCAATATGCCCTCCTAGAAAGTCTATATATATCCTGTCCCCAAGTTGCTTATTCATTGAGGGAAAAATATTATCATTCTAGCCAGAATTTCAGGCTTTACTCTTATACTTGCTTTTTACAAAAATGGCTACCATATCAAGTTTATCCTTAGCATAAATCAGGGTATTTTTCATAGTCTTATATGAAGTAAAAGTTTTGGACCTTACGTTTAAAATCATTTATGGTTTATATTTATTGTTATATAAAGTTTATCCTTAGCATAAATCAGAGTATTTTTCATAGTCTTATATGAAGTAAAAGTTTTGGACCTTACGTTTAAAATCATTTACAGTTTATATTTATTGTTTAGTGCTTTTTTAAACAGTGTAGGGAAAGGCATCTGTGCAAATGAGTTGCACCACCCTGAGGAAAAAAAAAAAAAACAAACCAAAACAAAACTTTTTGAAAGTCTCATAATTCCTTTTATTCTCATTTGCTTTTTCTCCTCATTAAAGCTACTCAGGCTATGGAAAAAAAAAAAGAAAAAAAACACAACTTTTGGCTATCAGATCCAAATTACATACAGAGATACTCAAAACAAACAAAATTTTAAAAAAAAAAAAAACAAACAACAAAAAAAAAAAACCCAAAAAACCAACACTCTATTTGCAGAGTTTGTTTTGCTTTATTCAAAACATATATGATAAAGTGAGAGAGGCAGTAGTGCCTGATTGGTCCTGACATGAAACTGCCAGCTCTGCATAACATTTTGGTAGTCTATCTCCTTCTGATTAAATCTGACAGATCATTAGAATAGAATAGAATTATTTGGTGGACAGTAAGAGTAGGAGCTGATAAACTGACAAACTGACAAGCGATTTCACAGTGAAGGACATTAATATCTATTGCATGATGCTTGATTTATTTATCTTTTTTTTTCTCTTTTCTATTCGCTTCCTTTTTTTTTCTTCCTTTCTATGTTTCATTTTCTTTTGTTTCCCTGATCCTCCCTGTTATCAAGCTGGCAGCTGGCAAGGTAACATCTCAGTTCATGGGCGAACTGAACAATGTGATCCCATTTTCTGTGGTCCGCCTATAGGGCTCATTTTATATCTACTGCGAAGAGCAAGTTTTCTGAAAGACAAAGGAAAATGAATAAGAATAGCAGCAGAGACTTCTTTTGTTGTGTACAATAACTCTGGGAGGCATTTTCACTCACTGAGAAAACAAGCAAATAGATACACTGAGCCTTTAAAGCAAATCATACATTTTTAAAGACGTGAGAAAATGTTAAGAGAAGCAGTTTCAGTGCTGGCATCATCCCTTATGCTCTAACCAGTCTCTTTTAATGTATCCAACACTTTGTACAACTGCTATGCCAATTAAGGAAATGATAGCTATGGTGAATGATGATAGTGATGCAGGGCAATTAAGAAGCCTGCTATAACCATGTACCTTTCATGCTGCTTAACCTACATCTTCCATAGTCTGTTTACTGACTTTTTCTGCCAGCACTTACTTTTACAACGCCAACCTCCAAGTTTGTTTAAACTGCTACTCCTTCTATAGGCTGGGCTGCAGTGATTATTACTGTAAAATTACTTAACTCTTCCTATTATAAAACCTTCTTTAACCAAAACTTATTTGCTGAATGGAAACAAAATGCTGTTCTGCATAACAATAAGTCAAGCAGCATGTAGAAAGAAATTGGATGTTACCAGGCAGTGAAGGGTTATACCATAAACCTTAGAGACAAATGGAACAGGTTAAGACAATCTGCATTACATTTTGAGTACTGAATTTGCCACTCCAATGAAACTCTTTTGATGTGCTTTCACATACTGCATTTGTTCATGTAGGATAGGAAAATGTGCAGGATATGCATGCTTAAATTTATACCTTATAACTACAATAAAGGAAATATTACATCGTTGGAGAGAAATGTTTCTTATCTTTTTAAAAGAATGTTTAGCACATGACTTTGGCTTTGCAGTTCCTCAAGTGTGACTGTGGCTGCAGAACTATGAGAATCGCAAAGAAAATAGATGAGAGTGGCATAAAAATTCTGTGATCTGAGTTATTCATGCATAGCGGTTCCACTTATTAATAATAAGCTAGCTTGAATGTGAGGCAAGAGATGGATTAGATGACCTCCCTAACCAATTTTCTATTATTTTAAAACCTCATGCTATCAAAATCTGTTTTGTGCACCACAGGACTCTATGTCTTACAAGTAAATATTTTGCCTGTAGGGTTTCCATGGCTCAGTCTAGCTCATTTGCTAAGCTGTAGCTCTTTTTAAATTATCCTTAATGGGCCTGATGTCTTAAAGAGTTTCTCACCTGAGAAGAGCTCCAAAGCAAGGAAGAGTTATAGTGCAGTAGGTAACAGAGAAAACCCCTCACTGCATTTAATTTCACTGTCAGTTTTGGGACTCTTCCTGTATTTTAAAACAGGAGGTCCTATTCCCCTCCTCTGACTTTAACTAGCACTGAAGTATGTTTGTGAAACCGAAGCACCAACATAATAAGCGATGATTTGTGGTTGTGTATAAGCTGGTTCCCCATTTAAGTTGAAAGCTTTCATAGGATGAAAGTATCTGCCATCAGAAGAGAGGTATAAATTGCATCTTTACAAATGTCTTTACACTTCCTTTTGGCTTCACATCTATCATCTCACATCAGCAATTATGCTGTTTAGTGGCTAATTAGGTCATCCACTCACACAGTCTTTTAGCATTAGAATTACAATACCTTGAGTTATTGAATCTTCTTCAGAGAAAGACTGTAAAATCAAAAGCTGCCACAGGCCACAGAAATTTAGATTTATCCGTATAGTCTGGTCTCACAGGCCCTGATTTAGTGTCTACTAAAGGTAGTGTAAAGGGTTTTAGTCACATAAGGAGGCAATGTTTCAGGCCTTTAATTTGCATATTAATCTTTTTCCACAGTTAGATGCATTTCAATGGCAAACCACCACATACAGTCAGTGCCCTGATTTTTACATGACCATGGAATCCTGAGGTACCTCTTGTGGTAAAGTGAGAAAGTGAGCAAAGTCTTGGGCATTGTGAAAGCAATCTAGACACAGGACATTGAAGGACCTTACATTTTTCAACCAGTGTTGAGACTTTTAATCTCTAACACTCTAATCTTATGGATTCTTTTTCAATTACTGTGCTAGAAAAACAAAAGTTACTTTTTGTTTGAAAATAAAGGCTTCTACCAGCCCTGCTACACAGGCTAGTTCCTTCCACGACAACACTGTTTAATTCAGTTTGCAGAACTACCCATGATAGCTTCAGTTTTGCTACATCCAGTCCCAGCTGTGGAGGATCAGTGAAGGCAGATGCTCTTTCATCACTGGAAATTAGTAGTACATGAAAGAGAAGAAAACATAAAATAAAGGTAAAAAATAAAAATATAAGCAGGGATGAGGAAGGCACCTTCATGAATGAGAATATTATCCTATTGCTATTTTTAGTCTGATTTCTGTGTGTCAGCCCTGTAAGAACAAATTGGCAGAAAACTCATTACAATAGAAGCAATCTATGACAGATCCTGGGGTCCATGCCTTGCAGCACACAGAAACCCCACCAGTTTTTTGGTCAAGCCCTCAGCATCATACCACTCCTTCCCACATGAGGCACAAGAAGGAAGGATTTTTCTACTCCTCCATGAGGAGGCAAGGTGTTGCCTCCTCTTTCAATGCCATCTTTCCAACTTTGGCTGCTGCAATGCAATACTCATGTCCCCCTTCTGTATCAAAAGTGACATGAGCTAGGTATAAGAGAGCAACAAAGCGAGGCACGTGTGTGAGAGACTGGGGGCATCAGCACAATCTGCTGTTCATTGCTTCAGTTCCTCAGGGGCACAGCTGCTTAAATCTAATTTCTTAAACACTCTGCAAGGTCCATGGGAGATTCAGAGACAGTGGACATCCCTAGAATTACTGCATGTACTCATCAGTTCTCAGTTGTTATCATTGAATATTTGTGCATGTCAAGTAGAAGAGTGATAGAGAAAAGAATAAGAACAAAGCGGGAAGTCATGAGCTCTGATTTTCAAGATATGGAAAGTCACTCTATGTTATTATTCCCATCAGCATAATAACATATTGGCTCAGTGATCCACCATGATGTTGCAGTGATTAGTTAATATCTGTGCAGCTCTTTGAATTTTTAAGTCCTTATTCATCACTCTGTTCCAGCAGTTTTATGAGTTGGTGCTAAGAATCACTGCTGAGTGCTATAAAAGTGATCGATATCACTATTAAAGTATCAAGATTCTTTCTGCAATCACTCACAGAGGATGAATATCTACCAAAATATTAGGATCAAAATAGTTAATAGAGTGGATAAATTATTCAGAGATGTTGGCAATGATGTTCTCCTGTTAATTAATAAGATATATTTAGGCACTTTCAATTGTCTTCCTGAGTAAGCTCCACATGCAGCTAATGCTAAAAGCTTGTCATAGGATGGTTAGTCCTTTGAAATGTTTCATTAAAATATTTCAGTTTTCATGGAACATATATATTTATCTTACGGAAAAAAAAGAGAAACAAGGGGTTTTACCCTTTTTTCTTTTCAAGAAAACATGCCAGAAGACTGAGGCAAATTCACATATTATTCAGTGATTTATTGAATTTTCAGTGTAAATCACTAGATAATATGCAAATTTGCTGTGACTGTGACCACTCCTTACAATTCCAACCTTCAAATCTTTAAAGCATTTCTGCAGTTCAGGCATGGATGACTTCTATAGGATCTGGCTGGTGCTTCACAGGTCTATGACTGTGGGTTACAGAAGACCCAGTGCTTGTGGAAGAGTCTCTCAGCCAAAAGCAGAGCACTGCTGTCACTGTGGCTCTGTTCTGAGTTTGGCCCCTCCATTTCCTAGCAATTGTTAAAAAGAAGACCAGAAGCAGGAAGATATGTCCATCTTACTGGCATTGTCTACCCCACTACTGAGTGGCTTCTGAAGAGAATGGAGGAAAGAATGCCTCAGAGCCTGCAGTATTTTCTTCAGGTTTAATGAGTCCCACCACAAACCCCAGAAAATACTTAATTTTCTTAGTAGACCTTGCCTCTGGCCTTTACTCCTCTAGTAAATTTGTCCAGAGTGGTGTGCAGGGACACAGGCAGAGAAAATTGTACTGTTTCTACCAATTGCCAGTCCTCTGGACAAAGAACCTTATTTTGGCTCCGACTTCTACAGGCTTAACACACAATCTTAGGAGACATGGAGAAGAACAGGGAGAAAAAATCAGGTTTCTGATGCAAGCTGATGCACAACAACAACAAACAACAAACAACTTGTCAGGAGATGACCATGAGAGGACCTCACTAACACCAGTCAACACTGAAAGGGTATGTTTATGTTCTCCATTTCCTTTTACATTTAAAAAGCAGGTATGATAAATAATACACCACTTCACTTAATCTCTTTGTGCAGTACAAGCTCAACTTTCAGCATTTTAATTTCTTTATTGGGAAATGATAACACAGTCATTAAATGACATGAATTCTTGCAAAATAATACTTTAAGAAAGACCCAAATCTTATATGTATTTCAAACTGATAGAGAAATTAATGCATTAAATATATTTTACCTTTATTTTAAAAGAAGCTGAGGCAAAGGATGCAATATATTACTCTGTAACTCTTCAAGTCACTTTAAACACATCACCTACACTAAATGTATTAATAACTTCCCTAAGGTGAGTGTCATGAGGAGCACAGATGAATTTTATTAATGTTTTCAATTTTTAAGGTTTCCTAGTCCAATTGGCTGAAATGTTTGCTTCTTATTTTCATGCCATTAATTTTGTATGTTTCGCACTGTCAATGCCAGATTAACTCCCCAAAACATTCAGTAGAACTAATGTTGAATCTTCAAATATTATGTGTTTTATTTTAAAATGAAATCTGGATTATCTTGTTTTGCTAGATGTATGCCCCAAAAAACAGAGTTACAAAAAATGAATGTATAACCTCAGTTAAACATTAATAGCATTGAATACTGAAAATTATTCAATGCATTTATTAATTAAATAATTAATAATACTAAATAATAAATAATTAATTTTTGCTTGCATTTTGAATGACATAAATAGAAAAATAACTGCTAATTTCAATATTAAGTAGTTAACTAATGAGCACAAATTTCTAGTGCAGCAAAACTACCTGTCCTTATTACCCCGTGCATCATAAAAAGAGAGTTAGAGAGCATCTTTGAATCTGCCCACTGCTCTGTGAATAAATAGCCCTAGCTAGCCTTCTCATGATGACTTCTCACTAGGAGAAGCTTCCTTTATGACTGGCGTGACTAGTTAACCTTCTTGAAATAGCAATGAAGGATTACTTTACTTTTCTCTCTGTGCATTCTGCTTTGCAAGTGACCTGTTTGTTCACTTATTTCACTGTTGCCTCAATTAATCCATCTTTCAGGAAATCTTAAACTCCATCATTGACTTTCATTCACTACTTAACCATCACATTGTTGGCCAGAGGCTAACTTCAGTGTGGAAGATATGCATTTCCATATCAATTAACCCACAGTACTTCATAGAATCATAAAATCATAGAGCAGTTAGGGTTGGAAAGGTCCTTAAGATCATCTAGTTCCAACCCCCCTGCCATGGGCAGGGACAACTACCACTAAACCATGCCACACAAGGCTCTATCCAACCTGTCCTTGAGCACCGCCAGCCACAGAGCATTCACAACTTCACTGGGCAACCCATTACAGTGCCCCACCACCCTCATGGTAAGGAATTTCTTCCTCATATCCAATGTAAACTTCCCTGTTTAAATTTGAACCCTTTACTCCTTGTCCTCTCACTACAGCCCCTAATGAAGAGTCCCTCCCCAGCACCCTTATAAGTCCCATTCAGATACTGGCAGGCTGCTATGAGGTCTCCACGCAGCCTTCTCTTCTCCAGGCTGAACAGCCCCAATTTTCTCATCCTATCTTCATAT
>JANRGW010035549.1:360-13857 GCA_024733675.1 Psilopsiagon aymara
TAAACTGTTCTTATCTCAACCTGTGGAAGTTGCATTCTTTCACTTCTCCTTCCCATCCCTCCAGGAGCAGAGGGAAGAAAAAAAGGGGGAAGTGAATGAACAAACTGCGTGGCTGATTTATGGCTTAAACCACGACAGTGTGCTTATGGTTAAATACTGTCTAGATCAATTTAATATTGAGCCACTTACCTTTTATCAAGTCAGGCATGACTAATATCCACATCCTGTTAATAAAATGCAAACATGTTAAGGTTCTATGCAATGTGCAAAATAATCATGAAACATATACATTACATTTGCATGTACTTTAAAATGTGAACTGGCCGTATGTGCGTATGTGGTGTATATTGGACAGCTGGTCTTTCAAATGTACTGTAACTATAAGCCAATAGCAAATGTTGTATCCTATTCTGATAAATTCAACTTCAGCCCTGGTAAGCGATAACCAAAACAAAAGGTAACCATAGTTCTAACATTAGTAAGTATGCATCAGGAGACAATTTTGCAATACTTTTAATAATGTCAAAACTCAAAATGGAAGATCTGATGAGCCTTTCACAATATTTCCTGATTTCTGATTTAGTAGCAGCACTTTTTTCTGGAGGAGAGAATTTCTCTAGTGACTTGATCACAAAGCTGTACATGAGTGTGTGACCACAGCTCCAGGAACAGGCACAGCTTTGGTGGTGTTCCCACAAAACTGACTTGTTTTGATGGATGCTGGTCTAAATACTGACATATCAAGACTGACTAATCAGGTGCAGGAATCTTTATATAATTGTGCTGGTTTTGGCTGGGGTAGAGTTAGATTTCTTCAGAGCAGCTTGTACCCGGCTATGTTACAGGTTTCAGGCATGTTTTAGTTGCTGCTGAACAGTTGCTTACACAGAGCTGGGGGCCCTTCTGCTCCTCACCCCACCCCACCCCACTACTGAGGGCTGGGGGTGCACAGGGAGCTGGGAGGGGACACAGCCAGTACAGCTGACCCCAGCCGACCCAAGGGATATCCCGTGTCATATGGGGTCATCCTCAGCATGTAAAGCTGGGGGAAGAAGAAGGAAGGGGTGAATGTCCAGAGTGATGGTGTTTGCCTTCCTAAGTAACCATTATGTATGATGAGGCTCTGCTCTCCTGGAGATGGCTGAACATCTGTCTGACCATGGGATGTGATGAATGATTTCCTTGTTTTGCTTTGTGTGCATGCATGGCTTTTGCTTTACCTATTGAGCTGTTTTTATCTCAACCCACGAGTGTTCTCATCTCACCTGGGAGGAGTGAGCTAGTGACTGGGTAGGCCTTAGTCACTGGCTGAGGTTAAACCACAACATGTGCCACAGCTCTTCCTTACTCTGACTCTTGTGGCTAGTAAGTCAAACACAACTGAAGCCATCCTCACTTAGAGCCCAGAGGCACTGCCTATCTGGCACACACTGCCAGCCAATGGCTGTATGGTGTGGCACACACTCTTTTTGAAGTTACAGAATACTGAATACAACAGAAATAGATGACGTTCAAGGCAGGGAGAAGACACTGAGGGGCATTACATGGACACTGCTGGTGCCTGGATGTTGAGACTGACCATGAAAGATTACTGCTACAGCTGCTGGGCATGCATTTTAGCATTGCTTAAAATCACCTGTGTTCAAGTAGAAGGTATTTTCTTGGTTGGTTGTCCTTCTGGGATATTTTCCCCTCCCCTCCATTTTGGTTTTGGTTTGTTTTTTTTCCTAGCTAGGTTGATCTGTCATGGCTTTTCTCCCTAAGGAAAGGTGAAAGCAAAAGGTGATAGTTTCAGAGACAGTTAACTGGACAAAAAATTGTATCTTCCTAATCTTTAGGAAGTTTGAAGACAATATTCAGTGAGCTGAGTGAGCGATGTGGAGGTCATGGGTAAGCAGTTTGTCATATTTTGGGTTTTTTTTCTTTTTAAATGTTAAAATGCACATGGAATACAAACATTAACAAGGAATGTCTCAGGGAATGATCTCGGGAAACTTAAGATGAACACAGGTACATTCAGTAATATGTGTGTGTGAGAGGTATTCAGTTGCCCTAAAAATTTTGGCAGAGGGAATGTTTGCCAGAGGGAACTTCATGGAAATAAAAGGGGCAAGGGGAGGAAAAGCTGAGGAAAATGCTGTTTCTCTGATCCATAAAATACAGGCATAGCTGCTTAGTTGGGATAATTCAGACTCTTTCCACTGAGTGCCTTAGAGACATGTTCCTTTACAAGAGATAAGAAGCTGTCTCCTAATGCAAGAGATATTAAACAAAGAAGTTAGAGCCATTGACACTGTTTTGAATTCACTGTCCCTATATAACTGTGGTGTGTTCTATATTTACATGAATTAACACTAGACTAGAAACTGAAGTCTAGCAAACCTTTGCCTGCAAACTTAGCTCTGAGCCCAGGGGTAGTCTTGTTAGCCATTACAGGGGTGAAGGTGAGAGATGGGGGGAAGACAGGACATCTCAGGAGATGCAGAAGAGGAAAGAATTGAAAATTCATGCATTTTCTTATGCTCTTTCTGGGCAATTGTGATAGGAAGGCATCTGTAGGAATAGCTGGAATGCAGAAAACATCAGTAACTTGTTGAACCAAATTAATGCAGGTGCTGCAGAAGAAGGCATTAGCTGTCAAAATTTTACAGTTGAAGTCATAGCTTCATTTTGTGTTCTGTATCCCTTGAGTCATCTTATTTTTCAAAAACACTGTGAAATTAAAAACTCTCCAAATCTGTGCAAATACTGCTTCAATCTGGGGAAGATGTAGGAAAGAAGGGGAATGAGAAAGGGAGAAAAAAGGGCTGGGATAACATCCAGAACTATTTGGCTACGGAATTCTTCATCTGCCAAGAGCAGAAAAATGTCTTTCTAAAATGAACAGCACACAAATGCTGAATGAAATGAGCATAAGAAGCTCTATTGATCATCAATTATTTGGTGAAAGGAGCACAATTTTTCTGGGCTGATGTGAGCTGACATGCTAAAAATGTCTGTTGCCAAATATCACATCTAGAGAAGTGCTGCTGCATAGTCTGTGGTGATCTAAGCAGGTTTTCATTCTGCCAAGGTTCCCTAGGAGACCTGCCTCCTTGCATGAAGACTGGAGCATGACCCCCAAAACTGACCTAAAAAAGAAGATGAACTACAATGCTTACAGTCAGGTTTTGGGGGTACTCTGGGCACTGTAAGTAGGAGAGAAATTACACTTGTCCTCACAATCAAAATACTGTTATTGCAGTCCTTTTTATCCTCCAAGGTGTGTGGGACATGGTGCTGCTGAGCAGCTGGTTTTCACATGTCTGGAGACTGTGGGGATTGATGTGCACATTTCTCACCCTCATGAAAATGAACATTACAAAAAAAGTGAATATACCCTAAATCACACAGTCCTACAGCACGGCTCATTGCTTTTGAGTTACGGAAGTCAGTTCTAGAATGCAAAAGTCAGGAAAAGCAAAAGTTAAGTTTGTTCTTGGAAACTGTTACTGCTCATAATCAGTATCTGCTGCTTTTCTCCAAGGAACAAAGATGCTTATAAAATGAAGCCATACACCATGCTTTCATTCATAAAACTGTACTGTTTTCAGTTACGTACTTGAAATGCTTTCTAACTCTTGTCCTGGTGATACGGATAAGAAAGAGATTTCTACCTTTCTCAGAGTTCCCTTTGGTTTTATGTTAACAAAGGAGCTCCAGCCACTGCCTCATAGCGGCTGCCCTGGCCCCATACACCATGTCTGAGGCTCCTCCAAAGGGAATGTGTGTGAGGAAGTGAAAATGGAAATGGGGAGGCAAGGAGATTTCTAGAGCAACTGCCTTGGCATGGCTTCCCATCAGCTGCACTTGGCAGCCTTCACACGGGCTTAGCTGTGGACAGCAGGGGCTGGAGAGCAGGGTTGGAACCGAAGCCGGTAGACAGATCTCCTTTGCATTGCAGGTTTTAGACAATGCATCCTTTATTTCGGAAGAGTACTGGTATGAAATATGCCTGCCACTAAAGAGGCCAAGCAAAACAAAAGATGCAGGATTTGTGATGCTCTGTTTTGGCCAGCTTCCCTTCTTTAGGGTTTTGCTGAAGTATGAAGGCATGGCAGAGCTGTAACTGGTGCACTCTTGAAAACAGAGATGCTAGAAATAGCCAGAGTTTGAAGTGGAGGAGATGTCAGAGTTGTTTGGGGTTTTTTTAATGCTACTTGAGGTGAACAGAATACTAATTAGTTTGGGGTAAACAATATTATTTGGTCAGATGATAGCTTGATAATTGCAGCATGCTGCCTTATTTTTTATTTGCCTTCCTCTACAAGTCTCTTTCTTCCTCTTTTCCCTGATTCCAGCTTTGGAATCCAGTGTGGACTAGCTGCCTAGGCTTCCAGGTGGAGGAAGGTGTCTATTTTAATTGCGCTAGATTTGTCTCCTTTATCCTAAATGGAGTGGGCAGATCTTTGTGTGACATGTTGTAATATGAGGTGTCCCTGCTCTTGGGGGTGGTGTGTGTGTGTGTGGAACTAGATGATCTTAAGGTCCTTTCCAGCCCAAACCATTCCATGATTCTATGATTCTATGCCTCATTGTCTTTTCCCTTGTCTTTGTTCTGCATGGAACAAGAGCTGTGTGGTGTTTGGGATAATTTTAATGAAGAAAAAAAAAATAGAACTGGGAATTAATTTGTAGACTGACCATGTGCTCTGTGCAGGGTGTGCATGGGAAAGGACTTCATTAAGCTACAGGAGATGGTTATATTGGCATCTCACAGATAAAGAAACAGCTTGGTAGCCCACCTCTCCCCAGGCACATAGGCTAGGTTACCTTGTACCTTAGTGCCAGCAGCGTTGACTCCCCCAGCCATTAAAACATTTTTGTTTTACACTCCCTCCACAAGCACAGCTATTGTACAAAGCTCTGATATTTTAAAATGTATATGTATTTTTGAGTTGGTTTTAATCAGCTTCCTGATTTTTGTATCTTTAAAGGCTTGTAACATTTTTCCAGGCTTTCATAATTCCTTTCAGTGAAATGAAGCTTTGACCAGGCCTTGTCTTCTCTCTTTAACTATTTCGGTTTTTTATCCTTTTCCAGGCTTTGTGGTGTCTCCCATCTGTCATTGATGGAGTCCCAAAAGTGAATGTTGATAGCCATAAGGGTGCCTTAACCAGCTTGTTCGATGGCTGTAGAATGGCTTTGTTGTCTTCTAGCCTGGCTTTTCTTCCCTCTGTTGGCACGTAAATTGTGTTAGCCACTGGATCACAGTTAATCTTTTTGCTATTGTATTAGAGTAAAATAATAAAAGGGAAAAGGGAAATCAATAAGAAAGTCTTCACAACCCATCAGTAAATCAAATGAGCGTCTCAACAAGGCAGTGAGTAAAGCATTTATCAGACTGTAAGCTTCTTGTATTAAAAACTAATGAGAAATAATAACTGGAAGACTCTAAATTAGCTGCACTTATGTCTGGCCATAAAAAGGAAGATGTAAAGGAGTCTCTTTACAAGGCTTTTGGAAGGAAGATGATTTGGGAAGTGAAGTTAAATACCTTCCTACCATTAAACAACCCCTTCAGCGCTGGACCTGGAACAGCCCCTCTTTGATGTTAAAATTTCACCATGGAGGAAAAGGCAGCCCGAAAGCCTGTATCAATTGCTGCTTCTCAAGGTCTCTGAAAGGTCCCTTAGCAGTTCCTTCTGTGCTGACAGAAAGATCCAGCCTGTCCTTCCATACCTGAAACTGTGACTGTGCTGTGGCAACATGACTCCTGAAGATCTCTGTGCCAGAACCTCCTGAAGAGTGCTTTTTCTTCACATAGGTATTTCTATCATGGGATGGGTGGGATGAGAAGAACTCAGCTCAGCTCCTTTATTTCTTTCCCCTCCTCCGTCTTCCTTCTCTTTTTTTAATCTATAGAAAACACTAATTTTACAAGGTGTGGAGCTCACACAAGTGTCTGGACCTGGAGAAGGAATCTCTTCATTACAGGAGGGAAAAGAGTGTCTCTGCCTCTCTCTTCACAGAAAACCATCTTATTGACACCTTCTGAGGTTTTTGATGGATTGTTTTGAGTCATGTTATTTGCTGGTAGACTTTATCTCATCTCATTGGTTTATAAAAACACATCCTTTCATGTGTTCCCCGCACCATACCTTTCTTCACAATGAGGAATTGTTCCCAGCAAACACACATGAATTCATTCTGCGAAGTCTCTTTTGCAGAGATTAACTTGATAACAAGTGGACCGTTGGTCTGCCAAGGTGACTGTCAGTCATGTTTGCTGACACTCTCTCATAACTTCCTGTCTGTATGTCAAACATCACCTGGCTGGAGAGTACATGCGCATTCGGATGGGTGCAATGTAACCACAACAAGGCCAGTTCTGAGCAAGCTGCTACTGCTCCAGCAGAACAGAGAAACCACAGCAGCACTCATGTGGCCCAGCCACCCTGAGCACTCAGTAAGTTTCTCAGGGTCTTTTGCATCTCACGCTGAATTTGCTCAAGGCTAGCTAGCAAGCTAGAGAATTTAAAGACACTGACCCATAAAACATCCTGCACTCTCTACTGTTGTCAAACTTCTGAGGGCTGGAGGGGCTAGCATTAACATTTTTGTGTTTAGACAGCCCCCATTACAGCGGGCTTCTGGTCAGTGGGATGGTCATTGCTGCTGCTGTTACGTGGAAGGCGAATAGTGGTAACCCATTTAAGATGGCTTGCAGCAAGCTGACACTCAGACGAAGATGCGACGGTGCACAAAACTAGTTCCTGCTGCCAGAGGTAAGTAATCTGTTAAAATCTGTAGGTTTTGTCATGTAAGGATAAATAAAGTGTTTTTACCCTGGGGCAATGAGATCTGGCAGGATAGCAAGTGCTGTGTGATCATGTTTGCAGGGTTAAATGAGGTTTCTTGGACGTTTAACTGTATTTATTTTTTGGTGACCCAACTTCCAGGAGGTTTTCTGACAGAGCAAGCACTGTAGCTTCTGTTCAGGATGACAACCTGTCAGACCATCAGTTCTCTGGCTCTATTTGTGTTCCTATAATGCAGCTGCAGTTTTTCTTTGGCTCTGCTGCTGGGGGCCAAGATATCAGGGATATGTCTGTACTTCGTTAGGTGTTTTTCGTAGTAGTCCACTTACTTTGAGGATTTTAAAAGCTATCCTGCTTGGTCTGCTTCTTGATGAGGCTGATTTTGCCCAGTTCTGTTCTATCAATTAATAAGTAATTGCACAAAACTGTCACAGCTCACGCTGCAGGAGCCAGGGACTGGCAGAGTGCTCTCCAGCTTTTTTTAGACATCAGTGAACAAACATCCTGTAGCTCTCTCAATTTACTTGAAGATCTTTTCCTGACCATATACAGTGCTCAACTGAATCCCTACTTGGAAAAAATAACAATAGCAACAAAAAAAAAGATAAAGCTGAAGCTGATTAATTTAATGAAGCAGACAGCAAGGAGCAGTCATGAATTAAAAAAAGCAAACCTTTATCAAAGCGAAGAACAGATATGTGCTGGCTCTTCTATAAAAGCTGAAATTTAAATAGGTAGAGGCTAAAAATGATATTGGGTGGAGTTTTAAATGATGATATTGATGCAATGGACATACTAGAAACTTAGAAAATAAGCTGAGCCATGGGATAGCATAGTTGTGAGCTGTGTCTTGTAAAGGAATTGCTGATTATGTTGTCCTACTCTGAGTTTAAAAAGAGCTTGGAGTCAAACCAGGTAAATAAGTCACCTGTGGCATACAGGTAACAGAGAATCCCTGCGTTCTGAAATACTGTGCCTAAAAGGGAAGAATATTGAACAGAGGGATGCTCTCAGACACCTGACCAGGCTGATGACCTTGACTGAGAAATGGGGAGGGTAATGAGAAAGCATGAAATAGCAAAAAACAAAGGAGATTGGAAGTCTGGGTGATGTCCTGCAGCCTGGGTGAATGTTGTGAGAAAGTATGAGGCAGAGATTATATTTGCAGATGCCATAAATAACTCTGTTGCAGCAGCTAGGCAGAGAACACAACTGAGAAAAGACAGAGCCTGGCTTTGACTTGAGCTGTAAGAATACAATTGCTGGGGCTGGCAGTATCACCCGAGCATTTTAGCACAGTGACCGCAGCATGGTCACAGGAACAAAAAAACCTGCAGCAACCACAGTGTAGACCTTCAGAAAGGACAAAAATGTACAAGTGAGAAAACTTCTTAAAAATAAAGCACAGTTAAAAAAGTGCTTGTGGATGTCATGGACATTTAAAGATATGTTGAAAATTCAGAGTAGGGATATATTATGTGTTGAAAAAAGACTTCCAAAGTTGGCACAGGTAAAGAGCAAAGTAAAGGAAGAAAAGTGTATCTTGCAGAATAGAGGGCAAGGTACAAATGAGAAAGATAAAGGAGAGTACACATTCTGGGAAAGGAAATGTAACCCCCTAACAATAGGTAATAAAAAGGTTCTTGGTAGCAGCACACTAAAGGCATGAAACTAATAATAAGAAAATTTTCAAACATGTCAGAAACAGAAGGTTGCTGGCAGAAATTCCATATAGCTGATAAATGATTGAAGTGTAAAAGAAAGGCAAAGCAATAGCAGGAAAGCCAAACAGATTATTTGGTGTTCACTACAATGTAGGAGTTCAGTGGAGTTGTCGTACTGAAAAGTTTAATTGGGCTAGTCTGATGAAAGGTCTCAAACTGAAATGACATTAAATGCCTTTTTTAAACAAACCAATGAAACATAGCAGATCAACAGGACCAGATGGCACTCACGCAGGAGTTTCAGAGCAGCTCTGATATGAAATTGCCAAACTATTAACTGTGGTGAATAACCCACCACTTAATAGTTTTGCTTAAATTAGCTTCAAGGTTAGAGGAAGTGAGACATGTGATGCCCACTTCTGAAAAGGTTCCTAGAAGAGCTCAAGGAACTATTTGCTCAAAAATCTGGTTTTCATTCGAGGGGCATTTGTGAGAAGCATTATGAAGAAAAGAATTAGTAGACATATGGAGATATATAAAATAATAACAAAGAGTCAGCACAGCTTGTAAACCATGGCTCATAAATCTGTTGTTAAGCTTTTTTTGCAAGAATCAGCATGCACATAGATGAATCTGGTCCCATAGACACAGTGTACTCAGATTCCTCAAAGCTTCTTGTAGTTTCTTCCTTAAATAAACCAAGTTGTCATAAGGGTGAAGGTTGTCTTACAGATTAGGACCTAGTTTAAAGACAAGAAACTAAGGGCAGGAATATCTATCAATGTGTATGGCAGGGCAGGGACACCACTCAAGGTCATACCAGGATGTGTGGCCACATTGAGGGCAGCTCAATACACTCATGAGGTGACAAAATTTGCCCACGACATGCAGTGACTTGAAACAATCAAAATTAAAACTGATTGTGAAGAGTTACAGAAAGATCTTGAGGTTCTGAATAGTTTGAGAATAAAATAGCGGATGACAATCAATGTTATCAAGTGCGGAGAAGTAGTCTTAATTTTAGTGCACATAACTTTACACGCACAGTGGTGGGCCCTGAAGAATTACCACTGAGGAAAACTATCTTGGTGTTCAAGAAAGTTTCAGCTAAACCCACAGCAGTTGTTGAAAAGATAAATGAGTGATTAAAAAACAGCAGGAAAGAAAAGAGGGAATAAAGTGGGTTGCTTTGCCATTCTGTGGACCCATGAGGCGCTGTCATCTTGAAAGGTTCATGTTGCCCTGCTCATGTCATCACAGGAAAGATGTAGGAAGAGCCAGAAAAGACAGAGAAGAAGGTGGCAAATATGGCAAGAGCTGTGGAGCAATTGCTAGATGAGTAGAAATGAAAAAGACAGAGACAGTTCAGTCTGATAGAGACAGCTAGCGAGAGCAGATATGACAGGGGTATGTAAAATCAAACACACAGCAGAGGAAGTGAATAAAGAGTAATTACTTGCTCTGCTCATGTTCAGCAGCTGCCAAATCATTCAGATGCTGCTGGCCCTTCACGGAGACATGAGAGGTTGAGACATAGCCTTGTTCAAGACCACACAGTGCAACTATGGCAGAAACAGCCACTTAATCTGTCTAGATGTCATTTCCCACATCCCAAAATTAGGATTTCTGTATGAAATACTGAGACTTTTGAGGCAATATTGTGACATGCATGCAGATTATTCAGGAATCCTGAATGAAGGTAAGGTTGGACTGGCTTGCAAGTTGGATGAGGACAAGAAGAGCAACAATCAAAGTGCCTCTAATGCCTTGGCCTGAGCCAAATGCAGTTCTGTACTCTGAATTCGGGGGCTGAGCTCTTCCTCTTGCCACTGAATCTGTAGGAAAAATTTTGGGTTTGACCTGACAATTTTAATCTGAAGCTAAATTTTGTGCTTCTCGGGCTGTGGACATATATAAATTCAAAACTGGGCAGAAGCGAATGGGTGAGGGGTCGTATGCTGCAGAGGGAGTGATAATGAACAGGTGACTAAGATGCTTATCAACTTTATAACAACATTTATTCCTAACACTTTTGCTGTATTACGTGCATAACAAAAACATTGCTTTAAATAATTTAGAGTGGATGTTCCAGCTGATGCTGGGAGACCTGTGTTTACAAAGTCTGTTCCTCTGCAAAGGACAGTGTGTTGTGTGTCACTTCTCATTGATAGTTCACAGAAAGGGTCAGAGAGAGAAAAAGAGAGGAAAATAAGGTTCAGCTAGTGAGTCTTCACTTCCCACTGCAGTGTCATTTTTACTGTTTACATCCAAAAGGCATGCTAGCTCAGGGGTTGTGTACTGCAGGAAATCTCGTATTTCCCGTCAGAAAGAAGGACCTGCAAGGAGAGTGATAGAATTTGAGTATATGAATAACTATTCAACTGTATGAAAATTGGTGATGGGAGGGTATCATCAGTATTGAAGTATGACCGATCAAACAGTGCTGGAAGAGAAAGGCCCCTGACATCCATCCACCCTATGTCCTTTTTTCTCTTACTCTAAAAAAGCACCTTGCTTGTTCAGTGCTCTGCTCATTTCAGCATGACTCTGTGGGGAGTGAGACACTCTTCAGCTCATGGAAAGGCAGACTTGAGCCATTCATTACTGAAAGCATCATTCCTTTTATATTTCCAGGTCCAAACATAAGTTTTCAGGCATTGACTGGTGCTCACGCTTCCTAATGCGACTAATCTTGGGCATATAACATGCCAGCATCATGAGAGGAGTAAAGAGCAGTCAGAAACAAGAAATCAGTTCCCAAGCTACAATGCAGGTTATAATTTTAACCAAGTTTGGTTTGAATTCTTACATTTCAGTGCTGCCTCTTCAAAGGTCTGTGACTCCCAGTGTTTCCAGGGTGAAGTTGCCTCTTGTGGTGTGCTAAAAAACTTAATTTGAGAATGGGCTTTGAAAGATTTTGCATTTTTGATTTCATGACAATACAGAGTTTGGCTCTGAGTAAATAGGGAAAGATGTTTAGGAGAAGGTTAACATCATAAGAAGAGGATAACAGGCACAGGATAGTCATTAAGAGTAAGCATATAGCCTATAGCAAGACTCATGGCTTGAGATTAATAAAGTGCAGAAAGAAATTAAAAACTGCCAAGAATCAAGCTGGGATAATTGTTGCAAAGGATATTAAAGGAAATTGTAAAAAACCCTAAACAACCAAAATCCAGCAAAACCAATGTGAAGAACTGAAGATATCAGGAAAGTGAAGAAGTGGGACTGTCACATGGTGAGGGCAGGATGGAAATTAATACAGTCAGTTTGTCGCCAAAATGAAATGGATATTTTCTTTTGTTCTCAGCAGAACCAGCAGGGAATACAAATAAGGAAAAAGCAGGGTGACTAGTGGGAATGGGAGCAGAAGACTATCATTTCTCAGATGAAAGCTAATTAGAAGCTGCTCAGCATGCTTATTTCCACAAAACGTTGGGAACAGTGGTGTCTGAGGTGGGTGAAGAAATGGCACACAAACTCTGAACATCCTGCGTTAGGGCAAAGGCAAAACAAGAAGAAAGGACCCATTGAGCTAATCTTACAGTGCGCAAGACTTTAGGTGGTTTGTTTTGTTGTAATGATAAGCATGATGAGAGACACAACAGTATTATAGCAAACCTAAATACTCCCTCACATTTACATGATAGCACACTGTTCTGACAGCTGTCTTGGGAAGATGGCTGTTTTCCCCAGCCAAGGGAGATACCCAATTGGAGTGCTGCAGAGTATGATACCGTGTTAGAAGGAAAACTGTAGATTTTGAGCTGAATGAGAGTTGCCAGGGCAGCCAGTGACCAGCTGAGAGGAGGCAATGGCCTGGATTGAAAGGGCAACAGGGACACTTTCCTCATTCCTAGTAATTCCTAGGTGTCCCTCATAAGAATACCAACAAATCTACCCAGGACTGATCTCTGTGATGCTAGTACAGAGGGAAAAGAGAGAAGTGCTGTGCATCAGGTGAACAAAAGCAAGATGAGATTGTGGAAGGCAAGTCCTGCAGTTGCTGGTGACTTCCACATTTAGGCACCTGAGTCTCATTAGCATCTCATCGCCCTGGGTTCAGCAGTAACAGTCATTTTTCTCCTTCTTGGTAGCTGGTACAGTGCTGTGTTTTTGACTTTTGGCTTGGGAACAGTGCTGATAACACTTTTTAGCTGCTGTTTAGGCTGACCAAGAACTTTCTGAGTCTCATGCTCTGCCAGGGAGGAGGGGGAGCCAGGAGGAAGCAGAGACAGGGCACCTGACCCAAACTGACCAAAGAGGTATTCCATACCACAGAACGTCATGCTCAGGATGTAAAAACTGGGGTCAGGGACCCGGAAGGGTTAGATCACTGCTGGGTCAGGCTGGGTGTCAGTCAGTGGGTGGTGAGCGGTTGTATTCTCTTCCCTTGTTATTTCTCTTATCATTATTATTGGTGATATCAGCAGTGGTTTGTATTACACCTTTGTTACTGGACTGTTCTTATCTCAACCTGTGGGAGTTACATTCTTTCCATTCTCCTCCCCATCCCTCTGGGAGGGGGGAGGGGGGGAGGAAGTGGAGGGAGAGAGCAATTAATAGTCACTCGTCACAGTGCTGATTTATTGGCACTCAAAGTTGTTGCTCCTGATTCTCTTGATTTCATGGTTTCAGCCTGTTGTACCTTACTTAAAGCCAGCATTTGCTGTCTTAGTGTTTATCAGATGGGGGGGCTTGGGCTAAAGTTCTTGTTTCATTGTACTTCATTGGAATGACTTGTAATACGGGCGGGCTCCGGCAGCAGAGCAAGATGGATGTGGACTTGCACCTGGCTGCCGGCTGCTCTTCACTGTCCTGGCCCTCGTCCTCACCTCCGTCTTCGTGAGGCTGTGGGGAGCTGCGGGGGAGCGGCCCCAGGAGAGCTTCCCCAGGGACCATGAGGAAGGGAAGGAGGCAGTGGAGAAGCCGAGCCCCGCGGCCGAGCCCAGCCCCGCGGCAGCAGAGAGCATCCCCGGCAGCTGCCCTCAGAGCCCCGCGAGCCCGAGCCCCGGGAGGATGCAGGAGACCAC